>PVKV010023991.1:0-32276 GCA_004027835.1 Alouatta palliata
GCCCCGTTCACACTGTTCAGAGCTGCCCCGCTCACACTCCTCAGAGCTGCCCCACTCACACTCCTCAGAGCTGCCCCGTTCACACTCGCTCAGAGCTGCCCCGCTCACACTCAGTCAGAGCTGCCCCGCTTACACTCCCCAGAGCCCCACTCACACTCGCTCACCAGCTGTTCTTGGCTCTGGATGGTCCAGCCAGCAACTGTCAGCACAGCTGGTAGCAAAGCAGTTTGAATTCTTCCCGATAAGTCCACATCATCACGACTGATTTTCACATAAGCACAGAAATATGTGCCCAAGGCAGCTGCCAGAAAACCTGCTATTGAAATCTCTGGAACTTTCTCACCATGCATTGAGCCCACAGAATCTTTGCAGGAGGCTCTTTGCGGGGCGGGGTCAAAACTCAGGGCTCGATTGTCTGCGTGACAACAGAAAACGTCCTTTACCTCTTTGTGCCTCAGCTTCCTGTGCTATAGAATGAAGTTAGTAATAGTACCCACCACATGGAGCATCTGTGAGGGTAAATGAGGTAATAGATGTGAAGGCCTTAGGATAGAGCTTAGCACATAGTAATTGTTCAATAAATAGTAGCTATCACCATCATCACCACCATTATAATTATAACCATCACCATCATCATCACCACTGTCATCACCGCCACCATCATCATCACCACCGTCACCACCACCACCACCAACCACCACTAGTCATCACCACCATCTCCTGTGCCAAACTAAGGATTTTTTGATAGCATAGCCTCAGTGCAAAGGATTGGCTGCTGCAGGACTCACGCCCTAGGTGGAGGTTTGCAACAGAATCCATGTCCGCCTGCTTTATTTTGTTAGAATCCAGGACTAATTAAATGGCTGACATGGCCTCCCCTGGGCCACAGCACGTCACAGGCTTCCCCGAGGCAGGGGGTCTTTTGGGAGCAGAATCTGGTGTTCAGCATTTCCAGCCCCTCTCTGCAGGCCTATGGGTGCCTTGTGATGAACTGGGGGAGATGGTCCATTCCGAGTCTGTGCTGGAAGATCACCCAAACTGCCTCACCTCTCAAGCTCCTCTAAATGCTTTTCCGTTTTCTGGCCCTCTGCTGTCAGCAGCCTTGTGAGCCCTGCTAACAAAGAGCACACGGAAGCTAGACTTTCACAAAACACAGCCGTCCCCACTATGTCCACTCAGCCACAAGAGCTACTTTGACATTTTTTTTTTTTACCACTCGTGATCCAGACACCAAATTGATAGTTTTGTTTCACATCAAGTTGAACACATCGTGGATTGATTAGGATGTGCTCAGTGCTTTTCAAGGGGAATAGGAAGTCACCGTTTCATTCTTAATCAAAAATCATAGTAAGATGTTTATTTTCTTAATCTCCAAAAGCCACCGAATCGACTGACTTGTCCTTCTAACAGACATTTCCTGTGCACTGCTGTGGGCCAGCTGTCACCCGAGGGCTGGGTATTCAGTAGACCTGAGGTCCCTGCTGTCCCCGAGTGTTGTCCGAGCTGGGAGGGGTAGTCAGTGTCCATACACGGATACACAATTATGATGGTTTCAGGCTGCAATAAGTGTCATGGAGAAATCCAGACTGGGCCACGGGGATGGAGGAGCTGGGTCTTTAGATGGCTGGTGTGGAGCTGGCCCTGGCGTGGACTCCTGGGAATAGCAGAGGAGCCCCAGGGCAACCCTTCTGCTCTGCCTTAGGGCCCTGGTGTGGGAGGTGGGAGTATGCTGGGAGCCTTGGGGCCCCTGCTGTGTTGGCTGGGCGATAACTCTGTCCTTGTACCCAACAGGAGAGCTCCTGGATGGCCAGAGGGGCCTGGTGCCCTCCAACTTTGTGGACTTTGTGCAGGACAACGAGTCTCGGTTGGCAAGCACACTGGGGATCGAGCAGGACCAGAACTTCATCAACCATTCCGGCATCGGCCTGCAGGGAGAACGCATCCTGGACCTCCACTCTCCAACGCACGTGGACGCGGGCATCACCGACAATGGCGCCGGGACGCTGGACGTGAACATCGACGACATCGGAGAAGACATCGTGCCTTACCCCAGAAAAATCACCCTCATCAAACAACTCGCCAAAAGTGTCATTGTGGGCTGGGAGCCCCCGGCGGTGCCACCGGGATGGGGAACCGTGAGCAGCTACAACGTCCTGGTGGACAAGGAGACGCGCGTGAGCCTCACGCTGGGGAGCAGAACTAAGGCCCTCATCGAGAAGCTCAACATGGCGACCTGCACCTACCGGATCTCCGTGCAGTGCGTCACCAGCAGGGGCAGCTCGGACGAGCTGCAGTGCACGCTGCTGGTGGGCAAGGACGTGGTGGTGGCCCCCTCCCACCTGCGGGTGGACAACATCACGCAGATCTCCGCCGAGCTCTCCTGGCTGCCCACCAACAGCAACTACAGCCATGTCATCTTCCTCAATGAGGAGGAGTTTGACATTGTCAAGGCCGCCAGGTACAAGTACCAGTTCTTCAACCTCAGGCCAAACATGGCCTACAAGGTGAAGGTTCTGGCCAAGCCCCACCAGATGCCGTGGCAGCTCCCGCTGGAGCAGAGGGAGAAGAAGGAGGCCTTCGTGGAGTTCTCCACGTTGCCTGCAGGTGAGCCCTGTGTCCTTCCGTGGGTCCCCCAGGGTGAGAATGCCAGGATGTCACCCTGCTCAAGGGGAGGGGAGGTGGGGCGGGCAGAAGTGGAAACCCCCTTCGCGACAACATGACCCTGGAAAATCCCTTAAATCACCCATGAAGCACAGAGCACTTGTGAGTGTGAGTGTGTGTGCACGCATGTGTGTGCACGTGAGTGTGTGCATGGTGTGCGAGAGTCCTTGGAACATGTTAGGGTCCGTGTGTGCGAGAGTGTGTGGTGTGTGGCACACGTGTGTGTGGTGTGCGAGAGTCCTTGGAACATGTTAGGGTCCGTGTGTGCGTGAGTGTGTGTGTGTGAGTGTGGTGTGTGTGTGGTGTGTGAGAGTCCTTGGAACATGTTAGGGTCCATGTTGTGTGCACATGAGTGTGTGAGTGTGGTGTGTGTGTGGTGTGCAAGAGTCCTCGGAACATGTTAGGGTCCATGTGTGTGCGTGTGTGCGTGTGAGTGTGTGAGTGTGGTGTGTGTGTGGTGTGTGAGAGTCCTTGGAACATGTTAGGGTCCATGTGTGCGTGTGTGTGTGAGTGTGGTGTGTGTGTGGTGTGTGAGTCCTTGGAACATGTTAGAGTCCATGTGTGTGCGTGCGTGTGAGTGTGTGAGTGTGGTGTGTGTGTGGTGTGTGAGAGTCCTTGGAACATGTTAAGGTCCATGTTGTTGACAGTGTTTCTTTGAGCACCAGCATCAGCAAGGAGCTCATCCTACAAAAGGCAGGAGGGGAGTGAGTCCCCCGGGGGACATGGATCCATCTTCCGTGTCACACCCGCCCCTGGACACACACTCGCTGGGTGGGATGGTGCCTGGAAGTGCCCACACGCCTCTCAGAATCATTCTTGTCCTTGTAAATTTTGTGGAGTGTGCATACATGGCTTGTGTAAAGGAGATTTGGTTTCATCACAGGAGCAATTTTCAGTTCTGGGCGCAGCAGCAGTGGAAACCCCAGTGTCCTTTTCTGCTTTCTCTGCTCAAACGAGGAGCATGATGTGCTCCCTTCCTTTTCTAGGGAGATGGCGGGGGCCAGGGCGACTGTGGACACCTCCTTTGTCTTTTTGCTCTCCCTCGTCAGGGTCTCCGTGCTGCTGAGTTACTGGGCAGCAGGTACCCCTCCTCTGGACGCTTCTGCTGTGCTCTCTAGTATTCATGAAACCTGTGGTCAGCTAGAGCCTGACAGAGCAGCAGTGCTGGGGCAGGTGAGACAGATGTGCCTGTGGGGGGACAGCACGTCCAGGTAGCAGCTAACATAGGCAGGGTCAGTTCATCAGTGTTACCCGGTGACATTTTATTTCTCCCCACCTGCTGGGAGGTCATCATGAATGCTGGGGTAATGAGGCCACCCTCTTTTCACTGACACCTCCCTGGATGCCTTCTGATCAGCCCTGGGGGTGAAGAAAGAGAAACGGCCACAGGCACTCCACGGGGACTTGGGAGGTAAAGTGCGCATCTCTTGGGGCCGTCAGGAAAGGCTCCCCTGGACTCTAACTTTGAGATGGAGAGAGTCAGGTAGGGGAGGGGGCCCTTAGCACAGAGGTGGGTCCCAGGCTGACCCCCAGTGACTGGGAACGAGATCTCAGAGTGGGAAGTAAACTGGAGGGACATGTCTGTGTTCAAGGAAGAGGGCGTAGTTGGGACAATCACACAGAGGTCAGCATTTCACAGAATTCACGCTCCAACCACACCCCATGTACCATCCCCCGCCAGTCTTGGGTGCTACCAGGGTAAGCCATGCCTGGGGATGCTGGTGCAAGGTCGGGGTTCTTCAGAGTAACAGAGCCAGTGAGGGATATGGATATGCTTATACATGCATACACACCCACACACACCCCACGTACATACACAACCCCACACACACCCCCACAGACTCACATACACCCACATATGCCCACACGTACAAATACACATACACACACAGACACCCCCACAGACCCACATACACACACTCACATAGATGCCCACATGCACAAATACACATACACACACATAGACACCCCCACAGACCAACATACACACCTACATACATCCACATGCAGAAATACACATACACACACACACCCCTCATGTACATACACCCACAGACACTCCCACAGACCCACATACACATACCCTCATATGCCCACGTGCCTATATACACATATACACACACCCCATGTACATCCACAGACCCACATACACCCACATATGTCCACATGCACAAATATACATACACACACCCCACGTACATTCACACACCCACAGACCCACATACACACACCCACATACGTCCACATGCACAAATACACACACCTACACACCCCATGTACATACACCCACAGACACCCCCACAGGCCCACATACACACCCACATACACCCACATGCACAAATACCCATACACATGTACACAGACACCCCCACAGACCCACATACACATACTCATATATGCCCACATGTACAAATACACATACACACATTCACAGACACCCCCACAGACCCACATACACATACCCACATATGCCCACATGTACAAATACACATACAGACATACACAGACACCCCCATGGACCCACATACACATACCCACTTATGCCCACATATACAAATACACATACACACATACACCCCTACAGACCCACATAAACACACCCACATATGCCCACATGCACAAATACACAGACTCCCACAGACACACATACGCCCATACACCCACTCACATACACCCACATGCACAAATACACATACACACAAAGACACATACATGCACTCACATACACACATACACAGACACCCCCACATACACCCACATACACTCATGCACATATACACAGACACTCCCACAGACACCCCCAAACGCACATGCATACACCCACATATACCCACATGCACAAATACACACACACACTCCCACAGACTCACATGCACCCACATACACGCACCCACATGCACACATACACAGACACCCCCATGGACACACACCCACATATACTGACGTACACATACACACAGCCCCACAGACCCACATACACATACCCACATACACCCACATGCACATATACACATACACAGACACACCCATAGACACCCCACATGCACCCACATGCACAAATACACATACACCCCCATAAATGCAGACACACCCACATACACCCACATGTCATATACACATACACAGATACCCCCACAGACCCACATACACACACTCACATGCACAAATACACATACCCACACTCACAAACATGCACACGTGTACACACACACATACACGAGTACACATACACATGCCCATATATACACAGATGCATACACACACGTGTGTACACACATACACCCACATACACACATATACCCACATGCACATACACACATATACCCACGTACACATACACACATACACACACTCCCACATACACACATGCATGTGCCCACATATGCACACCCACATATACACATACATTCACACACAGGCATGTACATCTACAGATACATATATACACACACATCTATACATATACGTACATACACATACACATCTACACACACACAAGAATATGTATACACCCACACATTCACACACACACACATTCACACACACATACACATTCACACACGTACACGTTCACACACGTACACATTCACACACACACATACACAAATACACAGAAATGGATTCTCAGGTTCACCGATGTCATGAGACCTGGTCTCCATCTTTCCGTTTTGCTCAATTTGATGGGGGGTAAGATGGGTAATGTGAGGTCCAGGCAGAGGGGAGAGGGAGAGGAAAGGGAGAAGAAAAGGTGAGAGCACAAAGGGCTGGCAGGGATTGCTTCTGGCCAAGATCTCTCTTCTGTTTCACCTGCGACATGCCAGCATCTTATTAGCCCCCCTCTGAGCTAATAATGTGGCTGCCTGGCCAGACCTGAGACCCCTGGGCAGAGGTAGCTCTGTTGGGTCACAAAGGCTGAGAGCAGGGAAGATGGTTCCACAGACAATCCAGGTTTGCAGTCTCCAGAAGATGGTGACTAAATGCCGAATTTAAAGGAGAAGTGCAGCCGTATGTTCTGGTAACTGTACCCCGCCCCCCACCCCCGGCCTCACCAGTTTCTGACTTGTTTCAACACTGTGTTCTCTTTCCCTGGTGACTTTACCAAATGCTCTCATTTCCAGGTGAGATGGGCAGAGCCCAGTCACGGCTCACCCGCCAGGGCCAGGCCCTGAACGCCTCCGTTCCCTTCTGTCCCTCCCAGGACCTCCAGCACCCCCACAAGACGTTACTGTCCAGGCTGGGGTGACCCCAGCCACCATCCGGGTCTCCTGGAAACCACCTGTGCTGACACCCACCGGGCTGTCCAATGGGGCGAACGTTACCGGCTACGGCGTGTATGCCAAAGGGCAGAGGGTGAGTTTTCGCTGGGTGGGGGGGCCTTGTTAGGCACTAATGCAGCAGGGACTGGCCTGATATTTGCCCAGTGGAGGAGGCAGGGCCCGCTCTTTCAGCGGTGATCACTGGAGGCACCCTCAGCCCTGAAGTCTCCACCAGCTGGTACGAAGCACCACTCACCCCGCCCCAGGGCCCCTTCCTCATTTCCAGCATTCCCTCTACCTCCCTCCCCTCACTCCTCCTCTGCCTTGCTCTGGGTGTTAAAAATGCAGGAGCGTGGCCTCCAGTATCAGAACCTTCTTGATTGATGACTGGCTTATTAATTTCAACAAACCGAGCCTTAGCAAGATGCTACTCATGGCTGAAGCCACGTCCCTCCTTGAATACTGCCGGGTCTGCACATTAACAGGTGACCAGGCCTTGACTCCACGAAACGGGTATTTCCTTGGTGCCTGGTGTAGGGAACCAAGGACACCAGCCCCCACCCCTGCCTGGTGTGAAGTAGGAGCGTCGGCACTCGGGGAGGGCTTGGGAAAACAGCGGCTCCTCAGCATCCCCAGCTGTGCCTGCGGGAGCAGGGGTGACTTGGAAACAGGCAGTGCACCTGCAGACTCCCGTGCTCTGAGCGGGGAAGCCCCAGCGTGGCCTGGCCCCTGCAGGGGAGCCCTCAGCCTTGCCCTCTCCCAGCAGGGCATGTTGGCCTCTGCCCGAACCCCTCTCTTCCTTCCAGCTGTGGCAGGAATAAACCCGACACTGCTCTGCTCTCTAGCCCCTGCATCTACCCAGAATGGGTCCAGGGGATGGGAGATGAACAGTTGACATCACTGGCCTCACCGGTACTCCCACCACTGTTGGGGCCTGGGACCTGGGGCCTGTGGTCTGTGAACCTGCCCCCGACCCCTTCCTGGAACTTTCATACCTGGCGGGGTTGTGGGAGTTGGGGGCACTGGGCATGATCCTTTGCACCGGGCATCTGGCCTGAGGACTGGCCAGCTTCACACGCAGGATGGTGGGGCTCATCTCGGGCACCTGGCGAGCCAGCTCTGTCTGTCCACAGGTGGCCGAAGTCATCTTCCCCACGGCAGACAGCATAGCCGTGGAGCTGGTGCGACTGCGGAGCTTGGAGGCCAAGGGCGTGACCGTGAGGACCTTCTCCGCCCAGGGCGAGTCCATGGACTCCGCTGTCGCCGCTGTTCCCCCCGAGCTCCTGGTGCCTCCTACCCCCCACCCGAGATCTGCACCCCTGTCGAAGCCATTAGCAAGTGCTGGAGTCCCCGATACCAAAGACGAGCACCTGGGTCCCCACGCCAGGATGGACGAGGCCTGGGAGCAGAGCCGCGCACCCGGCCCTGTGCACGGGCACACACTGGAGCCGCCCGCGGGCCCTGGAAGGCGGTCGCCCTCACCCAGCCGCATCCTGCCGCAGCCACAGGGCACCCCCGTGTCCACCACGGTCGCCAAGGCCATGGCCCGGGAGGCTGCACAGAGGGTGGCCGAGAGCAGCAGGGTAAGGCCGGGGCTCCCGCCTTGGTGGCTCCTGGGTCCCCCCGCCCCATGGGACGGCCCTGTCATCTCCCCAGCTCGTAGAGGGAGCTTGCCGGGAGGGAGGCTACGCTCTTCCCACAACTTTGCTGATGGAGTCTGTGGTGTGCCTGATCCTGATTGAGTTAAATGGTGTTTTTTATTTACTGTACTCTCAGCACTTGGGAGGCTGAGGCAGGCAGATCACCTGAGCTCAGGAGTTCGAGACCCGATATGTAACCAGATAACTAAGGAAATGCCAGGTGCATGCCTGGCTTAGAGAGCAGGCTCAGAAACATCCAGACGTGGGCCTCCGTGTGTGCCAAGGGATCTGAGTTGCCCGGTGGAGTCAGCCGGGACCCACCTTCCTGAACTGGGTGCTTCCTAGTTTTGCTGGCTTCAGAGTCCGGCCTTCTGTGTATACATGCATATGCATATATGGATGAACACCCATAAGTAGATGTATCTGTATGCATCTATACTTAGGTGTAGAAACACATATGGGTACACGTTTGTGACAATCCAACTTCGCTGGGTCCAGGAGAGAGCATTTGGATGGTGGTAGGGCTGTGTTCCAGATGATATATGCAGTGGAACATGCATTTTGGAGAAACTGCCTGCAGAGGCAGAGGAATGCCTCCCATGCAGGGCGGGGGTAGTTGACGTGGGGCTGGGAGCCAGACTGCGTGCCCGCACCCCCACTCAGAGCCCACTCTTGTCTCTCCTGGTGTGTGGAGCCGTTTCCACCTTTGAGGCAGCAGCACAGCCCTGGTCAGGACCCTTGCCCTGCTGGGTCAGCAGCCGGTAGATCTCACGGGACCCTACACCGTCCTCCTGTGAGCCTGCCTCTGGGCTGGGGGCCAGGTCAGGGAAACTGAGGCAGGGCACACACCCTGGGAGGTCAGTGCTGAGCAGCCCAGGTGCATCTAGGAGGACAGAGAGGACGAGGGTGATGCTGGGCAGGGAGCCCCCTCCCACCCCCGCCCTGTCCTCTGGAGAGGGCCTGCCCTGGCAGCGCCTTGGCACCTCTTGAAAAACTGGAAATCCCAACTCTGCTGTGAAATTCCCTAATTCATTCAACATTGGCCACTAATAAAAACATCAGACATAGATGTGTGGCCTTTGTATAAAGGAAACCTTTCAGAATGAGTGAGTTCACTGTGGCTCTGACTGGCTCACGGGGCAGGAGCCCAGGCCCGAGCTAGGGAGGTGGTGCTTCCGGGGAGGCCCTGGGCAGGATGGGGTGGCAGCTGCCCGGTAGGCTATGCTCCACTCCAGTCCCAGGTCCCCGAGAAGGCTGGGAGGGCACGGAAGCCTGGGGCAGGAAAGAAAGCAGATACTTCCCAGTCCTGTGCTTCAGGTAAATGTGAATTGATCAAAGTATTAACAAAAGCCAGGCAAAGGGGACCAGTGGAGAGAGTGAGGTGTCATCTGTATCCAAATGTTACCTCGAAGGTTAAAACAAAGGCTGGGCTTGGTGGCACATGCCTGTAATCCCAGCACTTTGGGAGACTGAGGTGGGCAGATCACCTGAGCTCAGGAGTTCGAGACCAGCCTGGCCAACATGGTGAAACCCTGTCTCTACTAAAAATACAAAAATTAGCTAGGCGTGGTGGTGAGCAGCTATAGTTCCAGCTACTTGAGAGGCTGAGGCAGGAGAATTGCTTGAACCCGGGAGGCGAGGTTGCAGTGAGCTATGATAGTGCCACTGCACTCCAGCCTCGGTAACAGAGTGAGATTCTGTCTCAAAAAAAAAAGATTCTGGTGGGTACTGGGCAGGGAGAGGCGGGCAGAGCTGGGCTCAGAGCAGTGTGTGGGGGTGCCTGGCCAGGTTCTGAGGTTGCTAAAGGTTTGGCGAGTACAGGTGGGGCTGAGTGTGGCTGACGGTGGCCCCTCCCCGAGAGCCCCAGCTCACCTGCACGCCTCCATTCTCTTTCCAAGTTAGAGAAAAGGAGCGTCTTCCTAGAGAGAAGCAGCGCAGGCCAGTACGTTGCCTCTGACGAGGAGGACGCCTACGACTCCCCTGGCTTCAAGAGGAGGGGCGCCTCGGTGGATGACTTCCTGAAAGGCTCTGAACTCGGCAAGCAGGTGAGTATGGGCCGGGCCCACACCACCCTCTCGGTGGGCACAGGCTGGGAGTGGGCCCCATAGAGATCGAGAGATACAGGCACTTTCCTTGCTATCCCTGGGTCCCTGAGAGAGAGAGGGAGATGCCCAGCTGCGGTCTCAAGCCATGCTGGATTCCTAAAGTTTAGGCTTAAATTCCTAAAATTTAGGCCTGTGCACATATCCTCATTGGGGACAATTTTAAAAGCCTAAATGCAGGGCTTCCACCCTCCCCCTGGCACCATTCTGGTATCCGGTCATGGTGGCGGTTTTGCGGGTCTGGGTGCGGTTAGGCTGTGGGTAGCCCCTGGTCTCGGTTCAGGCAGAACCTGCCATTCGCTTATTCACCTCCGTTAACTGGGCAGAGGTTTGCTGGACATCTGTGGGTCAGGGAGGCATCACGGGAGACAAAAGTAACACGGTCAGGATTCGTCATTCAGAACAGCAAAACCTCGGAGCTGGGCTCGTAAGAAAGACTTCAGCCAGTTTGGGGTTTACGTCTAATTTCCGATGATGCATATTCTAGTGGAAATGTCCTTGGGTGTTGCAAAGAACTAAAATTGGACAACAAGAGGGACTGGGAATAACCCAGGGCCCGGGGAATGCCGACTCTCGGGAACTTGAAGACGCTGTAGATATCAGGTCATGCAGTACCCTCTGTACCCGCTCCCACGCAAAGAAGCCCACACCTGGCATGGGGACTGGCATCCCTCAGGCCTTGGTGTACGTCCTGGCTGGTTACAGACCACAAGTGGGCAAGTCCCCCGACTCCTCCAGCCGTGAGGGTCTTCCTCTGGAAGATCAGAACCATTCAGAAACAGAATGTCCACGTAATCATGGCTATGATGATGAAGACGCTTAGTTTCCCACGTCATAGGCACTCTGCAGGAGGCTGCCAGGTGAATCTGGCTCTCCATTGTATCAGGGGTCTTGGCTCCTCTCTTCCATTCTGTTGGCCTTTCTCTCATGGTTACAGAGTAGCTGCCATAGCTCTAATAATCACACCCTCCTATGAGAGCACCCCAAGAAGAAAAAAGGGATGGATGGAACCCAGACTTCTATCAGTCAGACTTTCCATGACATCTCCCTGACCAGATTGAGGTCACGTGGCCACTACCAGACAGGGACCGGATTCTGGCGAATGGCTTATCAGTGATGTGTTGTCTGGAAGCCCACCGGGATGGCTCCGTGGTAGAAATGAGAGCTTTATTGGTGATATCAGCTTGCAGAGCAGGAAGAGGGAGGCTCTGGTGTGTGCTGAGGGTACTCTCTCTGAAGAGGGAAGGGCAGGGTTTTTATGCCTGACAGGGTCCACGTTACACAGAGTCACGTGCATTCCAGTTGGGGGAAAACCTGCCCTTCCCTCCAAGGGGAGCCACACACGTGCAAGGAGTAGACGTAGCTGTAGCGCCCTCCATGTGCACTGCAGGGCAGGGTTTTCCTGTTAGAGTGAGGTGGAATTGGCTCTTTCATCAAAAGGTGAACCCCAGCACTCAAAGCCTAAGCTAAATGGGCCTCAGCCTCTTTAAGCCGAAACTGGCGTAATGTCTACAGTCGCTTATCTGAAAAGAGTGTGGTCCTCCACCCCGTTGGGGTTGCATAGTCTGGGTTGGAAATGAGAGTTGGGAGGAGTTAACCCCTCCTCCATAGCTCCCGTTGCTCAGGAGTTTAGCAAGAGTGTGCGTTTTCTTGCAGCATAGGAATTTAGACAGCTGCCGTGCCAGCCGGGCCTCGAACCCTGGGTCCCAGCTTCCTTTTATTTCCCTAAGCTTCGGGGCCATCTCAGCTGAGAAAGAGGTATTTGTTTTGGTCTCTTGGGTCGCAGATGATTCCTTTTCTTGGTGCTGGGCCCTGGATGAGTTCTGGAAATAGGATTTCTGCTGACTGTTGTACTGGTCTGCTGGGGCTGCCGTCAGAGTACCACATACCACAGATCAGGTGGCTCAAACATCAGAAGTCTGTTTCTCATGGTGCTGGGGGCTGGAAGCCCAGGAGCGAGGCACCCGCAGGGCTCGTTCCCTGGAGGCCTCCCCGAGGCCTGCAGACCGTGCCCGCTTGCTGAGCCCTCACATGGCCTCTCTGTGCATCCCTGGTGTCTTTCCTGTTTGTATAAGGAAAACAGTCCAGTCACATTACGTCCTGCCATCATGATGTCATTGAATCTTAATCTCACTGGTGGTTGAGGCTTCAACGTCTGAATGGGGTGGGGTGGGGCAGGGAAATCCAACTTAGCCCATAGCAAATGTGGAGCCAGAACCCCTGTGGTGGGGCAGGGAAATCCAACTTAGCCCATAGCAAATGTGGAGCCAGAACCCCTGCCACCACAGCACAGGTTCTGTGCGGCTTTTTGTGTGTTAGATGGCATGCCAGACACAACCAGCGCATAGTAAGTGCTCAGTAAATGTAAGCTCTTATTTTATGTCTACAGGGAAACTGAGGCCCACAGCATTAAGAATGTTTGTCCATGATTACACAGATGGTCTTGTAACAGAGCTGGAATAAGATTAGAATGGAGGCCTGGAGATTACCTGTTTCCACGCTTTTTCCAGCCTGCCATGTTTTCTCTACCTATCCAGGAGAGAGTCATTGCATTCCTGACCTCTGCTCAGCTTCTACACCCAGAGAAAAGGCTGGGGCACTTGTCTTCTGTGTGGGACCCACACCCCTGCTGGTTTTTGAGATCAGCATTCAGCACTGTCTTACAGCAGCCACGGCCCCAGGTGGCCACGGAGCCCTTGACATGTGGCGGGTGTGACAGAGGCCCTGAATTTTTACTTCTATAAAATTAGTTACAGATCAGTTTACATGTAAACAGTCACATGTGGCTGGTGGCCACCATTGCTGACACCCAGCTCTGGATGGCCACACCTGCCACAGGAGATGACTTTTCTACATAAGAGTAGAAACATGGCAGCAGAAATACAGCTCTGAGCTTCCGAGTGCCTCTCGGTCCCTCTGATGAGACCGCAGAGGAAGTCTGCTTGGCCAAGCATGCTGTTTCCATGTTTTCATGTTTGTTTCCTTTTTAACAGAGCAAACAGGTCTGTTTCTATTAAAATTTAAAAAGCATTAATATTTAGCAGCACTGTTTTATGTTGCATTCATTTATATGACAAGTGATGCTTGTTTTTCATTTACAGTTGAGGTATTTTCTTTAAAAGTAACATTAAATATTGATTCAATTCGAAGAACGCATTCATTAATCATACAGATGGCATGAGGCTGGGTAGGGGAGTGGCTGAAGTTGAGCTGGTGCACAGACCCCTGGCCTCACTGGAAGCGTTCCCTGACCGCTGGCTTCCCCACACTGCCCGCCCTATCACGTGCTTCTGTGCCCCCGGCGCTGTCCCATCTGCTCAGAATCACTGACATTCTAGCTGGTGGAAGCCGCCACTTTCAGCTGACTATGGAATCTCTAGCATTTCACACATAGTAGGTGCTCAATGAATAATTGTCAAAGAAATGAATGAGAGAAGGAAGGCTGAGGGTAGCTGGCACATTTGCTCTGAAAAATTCACCTCCATTCTTCTAATATTGCAAATGTATTTTCGTAAGTCCACAATGAGAAATGCTTACTATACTCATAAATAATATCTTCAGTTATCTATTTTTAAAAGTATTTCACTGACCAGATATAGGTCTTGAGGACTGGATGTGGGTACATATTGTGTAAAGACTGTCACACACGGCCAGGCATGGTGGCTCATGCCTGTATTCCCAGCACTTTGGGAGGCCAAGGTGGGTAGATCGCTTGAGGTCAGGAGTTCAAGACCAGCCTGGCCAACATGGTGAAACCCTGACTCCACTAAAAATACAAAAGTTAGCCGGGCATGGAGGTGGGTGCCTGTAATCTCAGCTACTCAGGAGGCTAAGGCATGAGAATGGCTTGTGCCTGGGAGGTAGTGGTTTCACTGAACTGAGATTGCGACACCACACTTCAGCCTGGGCAACAGGGTGAGACTAAATAAAAAGACTGTCCCAGTCAAGTTAATCAGCATGCCCATGCTGAACATGAGGCCCCCAGAACCTGCTCTGCATGTAACAGAAAGTCTCCACCCTTATTAAATCTCAGGAAAGAGGCTTTTAAGAGGAATTTGCGATTTTTCGTTTGGGGAAGCAGAGGTGGTTCGCTGAGTGGCGAAACTGAAGCTTGCTGTAGTGACAATCAAAATCCTGTCTCGTGGGAGGCTTTTCCTCAGCTTCTCTGTAAGTGAAATTTATAGCCACGGACCTCCTGCTGGATGTGGGCTCAGCACCTCCCTCTCCCCATGGAGTGCTGCCTGCCAGTATTCTCCACTGAGAACTGGACATGGCCGTGTGTCCCCCAAGGAGGCACCTGCTCAGTGGAGTTTGGAGGCCATGTTCTCTGTCAGCAGAGAAAGGCCTAGTCGTCGTTTACCGGCTGAGTGCCTTCGGCCAGTCACTGGTCATCTCACGGAAACGCTGGCTACCTCTGCTTAGAATACGAGTCCAGGAGTGGGGAGGGCTGACCTCGAGCATCTGGCTAGTGCTGGACACCCGCTTCCGTCCCAAGAGTTGGCCCCTAGCTCGTTGCTGGGTTGAAAAAAGTGAGACTGTGTTGTGGCACAGGAAGTCCCTGCCAAGGGGCCTTGGAGGGGCCTCGTGAGATGCAGTTTCACCTTCGTTTACCCATGTAAACCCTGCTCCCTTCATGCCTTCCACTTGGTGCCTGGTTGGAAGCGTTAGGGCTGGCACAGCTCATAGGCTGGTGCTGCAGACCGCCCGGCCAGGCTCGGGGCAGGGGAGCCTTCCACCTGCATGGCCACGCAGATGCCTCAGCAGGCCAGGGACTGACCGTCACGCCAGCGCAGACCCATCTTTGTCTAGGTTAGTAACTGACACCAGAGTAATGTTTAAACAAATATGTCAGAGAATGCTATTGAACACCTTCATCTTGCGACCCACCAGCACAATCATCTGTTCTTAACACAATGTAGCAAAAGCAGAATATCTTTATAGTGTATTGCATTCATAAATCTGAGTGCATCAGAGCGTGTGGTTTGAGTTGTTGAAGCTTATTTCACTTTAAACACCATTACCACGTGACAGGGCACTTTCTCTGTGAGTGGAAACCCGGCTGCTGCTGCTGGCACCAGGATGCTGATCTCAAAATCCAAGGAGGTATGGGTCCTACACAAAGTGCTCCAGCCTTTTCTCTGGGTTTAAAACCTGAGCAGAAGTCAGGGAAGGTGCTGATTCACTCCTGGATAGGTGGAGAAGACATGGCGCATTGGAAAAGGCATGGGAACATATATTCTTTAGGCCTCCATTTCAGTCTAATTCCAGCTCTGTTAGAAGACCATCTGCGTAATCATGGACAAAAATTCTCAGTTCTGTGGGCCTCAGTTTCCCTGTATACATAAAATAATGAGAGTCCACCAGGGCTGTCGCCGTCTCCAAGCTGGTATGTTACTAGGTAGCCTCTCATCTAAAGACACTGCCCCCAGCCTCTACCCGGAAGTCCTGCTATCTGCACAACCTTCATCTGGAGCCGAGGCCGGGCTGGGGCTGGAGGAGCACACGGCCTGTGCGGTCGCTCCACCTTCAGCCAGGCCGGGCTGTCTGCCGTCTCTGTGTGTGTGTGTGTCAGGCAATGTGGCATGTTTTAAAACCAAAGTGCCTTTTTATGGTGTATATAGACCCCCCTTACCACCACCCTGGCCCCCTCACACAACGCTGGATCCCGTGTGCACCTGCTGGGCCCTGATCCCCACTGTCACCAGAGTGTGGAGCCTATGTTCAGCCATTAAGCTGGAGAAACCGAGGGTGCTCAGAAATGGACCATTCTGCCCACGTGTCTTATAAGCCCCAGAATGGGTTCTTGTGCCCTGTCCAGAGCTCAGGCGTTCCTGCACCTGTTGGAGCTGGGAGACCTGTGCTGATCCCATCTCTGCCATCTCAACAGAGAGGGTGGGTATGTCCTCTTGCCAACCTCACCTTCCAGAACGAGGAGCACACATCCCATGCCCATCTCTAGACCTGTGAGCCCCGCGCATCAGCGCAGCAGGCACAGGGTTGGCGAGCTCGGCCTGGACTCCTCTAGGATGCGGGAGGAGCCAACCCCTCAGTCGCCCCTCTTCTTGGCCCCCAGCCCCACTGTTGCCATGGAGATGAGTACCACACGGAGAGCAGCCGGGGGTCTGACCTCTCAGACATCATGGAGGAGGACGAGGAAGAGCTGTATTCTGAAATGCAGCTGGAAGACGGGGGAAGGAGGCGGCCCAGCGGCACGTCCCACAATGCCCTCAAGGTGAGCGGCGGGGGGAGGAGCCCTGCGTGCTGTCGCCAGAGCAGCTCCATCCGCGTCCCTTTGCTGGGGCTGGCGAGGCCGGCTCCAGAGGGGCCTTGCCCTGCGACCAGTAGCCCTCGGATTTGGATCCGCTTCTTTCTCACTATTGAATCTGCATTCGGGAATTCCCGCCACTCCTGTCTTGCTCTTTGCCAAAAGGTCTGAGTAAAGGAGTTTAGGGGAACTCATTTGGCGGCCTCCAGGGGGCACCCAGCTCTGTGCCAGGAACTGGAGTGGGAGGAATAGAACAAAGAAGACCCCCCTGCCCCCTGCAGCCTTAAGTCTCATCTTGGGAAAATCTGCAGCTGAGAGCGCGCAAATCAGCCTCTAAGTCTGAGGCAGAGGCTGGGACGGTGTGGTCAGCAGGGAGCGCCTTAGAGGAGGGGACTCCGGTGGACCCTGCTGGGTGGCAGGGGGGAGTCAAGCGCAGTGAGGCCGGAGGAGATGGGCGTGGAGGAAGGGCTGGCCCGCATCCGATCATGCCGGCCTCACAGACAGGCTGGAGCTCCATGCACCTGCTCAGACCACCTCCGCTAGACCCGAGCACCCCTCCCTCCTGCTCTGGCAGAGGCCATCAGCCAGGGCTCGACGGGAGGTTACCTGCAGGAATATCGAGCTCAAGGAGGATAGGTTTCCCCTCCATGTGGCCACCCCTCAGTCCTGGCCTCTGGGAGACTTGGCCACTGCTGCTGTGTTTGCTGGGCGGTGTGCTCCAAGTCCTCAGTGTAGGGTGACCAGTTCCAGGCACCGGGCCCTGTGCAAGGCTGAGGGGTGCCCTCTGCAGGTCCCAACCTCACCGCAGACAGAGACAAAGGGCAAGCCATTGGTAGGAGCTTTGTGGGTTTTCCAAATGAAAAAGGCCTTGGTGAGTAAGATCTGCCGGGCGAAGCTTCCTGGCTCGGCTTTCTCCAGGAACACAGGGTGTGCATTTTGAATGGTGGACAGAAGCCTCATCCAAATCTGCCGACTCAGTGCCTACTTGCATAGAGAAGACTGACTTATGTTCTCCCGCAGCGGCCCTGGCAGGGCCTTGGGGATGTCCTGTCACCAAAGAACATGCCAGATCTTATGCAAACCCTGCATGGCGCAGCACGCACAGCCCTGCACTCCACCCTGCCGCTCCCGGGGACACCCCGGAGCTGGTTCACACCGGCCTTTCCGGAGTGGTCCAGTCCAGCCCATGGCCCCTCTGTGTGCCCCAGAGCCAGGAGCACCCGGAAAGTACCCATGAGTCGGGCAGGCTGGTCTCCCCACGTCCCTGACGCCCCTCCTTTTGATGGAGGAAGAGCCGGGATGAGGCTTCGTGGAAATTGCTTGGTAGAGAAATCATGTTACCTTCTCTCCTCAGGAGGTGGCCCGAGGTCAAGCGAGTTCGTCATAAAGCTGCTGGGCAGAACACCCCCCTACCCCAGCAGACACAGCCCCACCCGCTCCACCTCTTAGCAACTCGGGGATCGCCGGGGCTGGGGCTCAGCCAGGATAGCAGCAGTCTCCCTCTCCCAGCCACAGGGTGCTGTCGGTTTTTTAGAAATCATGTAGGCTGGTCTGGATTTCTGGATTCTCTTTAGAGAATCATGGGTTATCACGGAGCTCTAGCCACTCGGAGCACACGTTTGGCAGTGAGGCGCTGCAGCAGAACTCGGCCCTGATGGGCACGGCATGTGTTCGTTCGGCCCCTGTTCACTCATCCCGCCTGCCTGGGGAAGTGCCCAGCGTTGCCATCCCTGTACTTCGAGGATGGTTTGTTTTCGGCATCCTTACTCGCTCCAGTATTAGCTGATGTTCCCCAGAACCTGCAGGAGGTGAAGGGAGAGAGCCGGCGGCTGCAGCCTGTGTGCCCGGTGTCTCCTTACCCGGCTTGTGGCAAGCCCCAGGGCTGTGGCAGACCCTGCATTAGGCAAATCCCACATGGCCCCCGAGCTCAAGGGGCCCACGGCCAGAGGAGGGACAGACAGGTCGCCCGGTTCTGTGCCCACGTGGCTCATCTCTACTGAGCATCCCCAGGGCCAATGGCCAGGAGCCAGGGACACACTTTGCCTGGGCAGTCAGCCAAGCCCCTTCAAAGGAGAGACCAATCAGGAGTTCTTCATCGTGAGAACACGCTCTTCAGGGAGAGGGTGAAATGAGGGCTGTTCCTGGCAGAGTGATGACATGCAGACAGGCCGCAGAAGAGCCACCGACACTGGTGAAGCAGCACCCGGTGTGGCCAGCTCCATGCCACCTGCTAGAGACCATGGTGGCTCAGGTGTGGCTCTGAGGGACCCCAAAATGTAGGATGCAGAGGAGACAGGCAGACCCCAGTCCTTTGCTGACATAGACTCTGCACGATGGTGTACGGGCGCTGTTGGCAGGGCCAGGCATGGCGTGGTTTCATGCAGGTTGTATCTTAGAAGGGAGGAAGGTGGCACGTCGGCCTAACCAGAAAGGCCTGCAGAGGGTGCCGAGCACTGGCAGGGAAGCAGACCCAGTGGGTGGACGGGGCAGGCCAGGCTCCCTGTCTGGTGGACTGTCTCTGCTCATGCTCCGCCTCCAGTGGCAGCTGCCCTCAGGGTTTCTGACAATGTAGCCGTGGGCAGTGTCCCCTGGCACTGTGGCCACACCCACTCCCCACAGCAGCGGTACTGCCGGCATCTGACCTGCCCTCTCCTTGGCTGGATGCATGGCGCTGGCTCCTGCCCGGCCTGCTAGCTCTGCGTGTGCCCTGCCTCGGCCCCCACCCGCACCAGCTGTAACCCATTGTGTCTTCATTCCAGAGCCCTCCACGGCATGCCCGGGCCTGAGCAGACGCATGCTTCCCCCCTCGCTGCCTCCAGGACTAATTCTGTCTGTATTTTCTTTCCTCCCCCGGCCCCCACTTCATGCTGGCCACACACTGTCTTTCCCGCACCTGCTCTTGACACACCACCCCCGTCAGGAGTGCACTGAGCATAGGACCTCTGAAGGCGCTTTCTGGGAGCAGCCCGAGTTTCCCCACCAGCCCCAGCACAGGAAGAGACTTTTCAGTATCCCCGAAGTAGCGGAAGAGGACGGGGAGTGCTGCGGGCTGCTGCACAAGCAGGGTGCGGGGCCGGCCGCCAGGGCCAGGACTGGGCTGGCCAGAGAGCGCAGGCCCGGCCGGCCTTACCGGGGCGATGAGGGCCCTTGGGGCTCCTGGTTCCCGGTGAAGCACAGGGGCTCGGGGGCCGTCCCCCACGCGGAGGACTTCCTTCTGGAAGACAGGGGCTGTCGGTTCAGCCGCTCGGCCACCCGGAGCCCGGACAGCGGCCTGGACTGTGGCAGTGAAGAGGAGGAGTCGAGATTTGGTTTTGGAAACACCGTGGCCATGTGCAGCCCCGGCCCCAGCCACTGTCCCTGCAGGAGGGCCCTGAGGCCGCTGCTGGCCCGGCGGCGGACGCTGACCCGGCAGAACAGCGTCGAGGAGGACTTTGGGGAGCAGGTGGGCCTTGGTGGTGTCCTCAGGAGCAACGACCCCCAGCCCAGCCCGGAGAGGCTGCTCCCTGAGAAGCACAGCTGGGGCGAGCCCACCGAGCACCAGGATTTTCGGGGTGTCTGGAAGAAAAGCATAACCATGCCTGACAGTAGGGCAGCCGCCCAACACACAAAGCCACCCCCCAGAGTCGCACAAGGCCCCCCGGTGTGTGACGTAAACCTCCTTTTCACAGCCACTTGCCCAACCAATCTGTTCCATTCTCTCTTTGGTTTTCTGTTTGCTCCGGTGTCCATCCCGGGGACCCTGCTGCTCTGGTGTCCATCCCAGGGACCCTGCTGCTCCGGTGTCCATCCCAGGGACCCTGCTGTTATGGTGTCCATCCCAGGGACCCTGCTGCTCCGGTGTCCATCCCGGGGACCCTGCTGCCGGCTCTCTTTCGTTTTCCCTGCATTTTTGATTTCTCAAGTCCCGTTTGCTTCTCAACCTTTTGACCATGCTGAAGATTTCTTTACTTTCCTTAGCATAATGATTTCCACCCCCCAGAATCAGTAATGAGTATGGCTGCTTGAATTAAAGGACAACTGAATCTAAATTTTAATTAAGGGTTAGCTGAACTGTGATTATCTGGAAGTTTGGCCACATGTATGTGTTCACAGTGGTCCTCAGGGATTGACTGATGACTAGCATTGTCCAGGGCTTTTTTCCTCCTTGCTTTGGAGTTTTTTTCATTGCTTTTGGCCTTCATTCATAACCAAAAAAAAAAGAACAATGACTGAAGAAATCTATATATATATATTTTTTGCACATCGTTTCCGACGTTTTTGGCTTTTCCCCATTTCTTTTCTGTGCTCACAGTTTCCAGAACCAGTTTTCCATGATCAGCCTTCTCCCTGCCCCCTGCCCTGGCGTCCAGGCGTGCTGTTGGTTTTGAGCGTAGGGATTCCTCAAAGTCTTCATTCATCTCTATATTGTGTCCTCTTTTCAGAACATTTGCTCCCGTCATGCTGACCTTTCCATTGAAAACACAGGTGAGCCGTCTTCATGGCGCCAGGCCTCAGGTCTGAGCCGGTGTGCTCGTGATGGGCCCACCCAGCAGAGGCACACCATCTATGCTCCGTGGTTCACCCGCCTGCCCACCGAAGCCCGCAGCCGCCCCTCCCCGCAGCAGGCCCCACCGCAGCCATGCCTCCTCACCAGCGCCCTTCCCACCATTCACGCCTGTGTTCCTGAGAACTTCCTCACTCCATTGACTCACTATCGAGCTGGAGGGTTTGCTGCGATTCTCTTTAGTCAGTCCTAACCTTCATCTAAAGGTGAATTTAGAAAGGAGACCCATCTGAGTCCTAGAATGTTACCAGCATCTTCAGATTCGGAGTAGGATGTTGAGTTTTGCAGCTGATAAAATGTAGAAACTTCTGTCTTGGAGTTTTTTGAAACCTCACACACGACTTGTATCCAAGCAGGACAGGTGGAACTGCAGCGTTTTGCCCACTTTTGTGAAAGCTGTAGGGGCACGTGGAGACCAGGGATGGCTCGAGCACTGTGAAGTGCCGGGGTGGGACGAGCTGTATTCAAGCCACTGTCTCTTTGGTCCAAAATGTGTCTTCAGCACTCCCAGCAGCAACCAAAAGAGACCCCCCAAGGAGTGAGTTTTGCCCTCGCCCACCATGCGCCCAGCAGCGGCTCCGAGTAGACAGCGGAAGCTGGTGCACGGCTTCATTCTCTCCCAGGCCATTCAGCTAACCTTTCAGTTAAAAGCTAAGTTTAGTTGCCTTTAGAGATTCTGCTTCTCAACCCACTTGATTTGGCTAACTAAATTCTTCAGTTCACAACGCTGGCGAGACTTATGACTCTGTTGTTCTTTTGTCTTCAGATTTTAGGGAACCCAGCCTCTGCAGGACGGGTGGATCACATGGGCCGGAGGTTTCCCCGCGGCAGTGCTGGTCCCCAGAGGTCACGGCCCATCGGTTAGTGGCCCCATCATTGCTGTTCTGTCTTTCAGCCTCGGAGCGTGTGGCTGCTTAGTCCATCTAAGCTTGAACAAAATTTTAGGAGTAGCATTTTCAGCTAAGCACAGAACACTCTATTATTCATGGCAAAAAGAAGGCAGGAACGGCACGACAAGATAAATGAAACCTATTTGTAAGTATTCTTGAAATATCCAATCGGCCTGCTACATCCACCTTCTCCTGCCGATTTTTCCCTGGAGAGCTTCACAGGGTAAGCACTGAAGGGACCGCTTTGTGTCGCCTCCCTCGGCCTGGCATGGGGGGCTCCATGGGACACTCGGGGCCAGAGCCCAAGGCAGGTGCATAGGCTGGATGTCAGCATGCGTCAGGGGTCTGTGAGCCTCGCCTGAGAGAGAGCGGTCTGTCTGCAGAAGACACTCTGGCCATGGAGCTAAGTCCTAGGGAGCACTGTGCAGCTGAGTGTGCCCTGAAATGTGTGCCCCCTGCGCCCATCTGGTCACCTCCCCTGCTTATGAGTCGTCATCTGGCAGGCCGTTTCCCTTCTCTTTCTGACTTTTTGGAATTCAGTCCGCAGAGGGGGATAAGAGGGGGTACTTCTGTTATTAGAACCAATCATGGCAAGGAGAATTCCAAAAGGTATTATGTACAAAACTGGAAGCTGGTCATCAGCACAGAGGAACCAGGGTTCCATGAATACACGCATGCACACACGTGCACATGCACAGGGAGGACTCTTAATACAACAGACATAGATGAGGAGAAAGCGTCTCAGTTTGGCATGACAGGGCGGAGGGAGGAGAACTTCTGGATTGTCTAGGCCCCCGAAAAGCCACCTTGAATCACACTGGAATAGCTGAAGTTTAAGAGGAAACTCGTCTTCTCATCAACTCAAAATGAAGAAAAGCTTCATAGAGCAAAAGAGAGTCTTTAAAACTATGTCCTGCCAGACTTTTTCTTCCTTGTACAATTCAAACAGTAAGAAAAAAAATTTCCTTTTCCATCTTAACAGTTTATAGATTGCTTTTATCTTTAACCAGTAAACATTTCATGCAGTGTTAAAGATCCTTAGGCAACAGTGTTTGCAGTTAGCTGAATAATAAGAAAACGTTGACGCCACTTAATACAGATCAGCTAGCCGGGTTAGTGGGATCCAAATTCCTTTCGGGGATTCTAAACCTAGTGAGTATCTCTCAGATCTTCATTGGATTTGAGTGTGATTCCCTCTGTAGGAACTACAGAGCTTAATAAATAGGTTCTTCTGCTTTCATGTTAAATGCCCTGTCCGAGAAGTCCTGCCTTGAGAAATGAGGTGGGGAAAAGGCCAGTCCTCCTGTTCAAGGCTCTTGTTCTCTCTGTGGTTGGGGCGAGTTTTTGAGTCTTCATTTGATCGTAACTTGAACGAGTGAAGACTGCAAGCATGGCTCACTGAATGATCTGGTGATGGTCTAGCTGGTGAAAAGTTAATGTCGCAGACATCAAGAAAGGCTGTCGTTTGGAAGAGGCGTGGTGGGTCTTCTGTTCCAATCTCCTAGGACTGAGCGCTGAAAACTCTGCTGTGGCAGATCAGCACTGGAGCCAGGAAGTCAAAGAAAACCATTCCTGGGCCTGCAGCCTTGCCGGGGTGACCCTCATTGTCAGAGTCGTAGGCGACAATTTGGTTGGATTCTTCTGAAGCTGAAGAATTCCAAAGGCTGCATGTGTGTCTTAATTTCAGTAGGACACTTGTTAAATTGGGTGAAAGAGCAATTCTACGTCCACACCTTTACCAGGAAGAAGCCTCTGAACATCACTTGGAAAAGTGTGAACGGACAAATCTGATAGGTTTGCTTTAATTGTGTGGACTTCTGGAGCAAGCCAGGAAACCACATAAAAACAACTGAAACCAGACACTTTACACACAAATACACACCTCAGCACCTACTACGGTTTCAAAAAGAAACGAGCAGAGTGTGCTTATCGCCCACCTGCGGAGGAGGAGAAGCCGGCAAGGCCTTGGTAGATGAACCATCAGTGACATCTGAACAGGCAGGACGTGCCTCTCTCATTTACTTCATTCTATTTTTCTTGTGAAAATATTAGAAAATAACATCTTATGTGTGCTGATGCAAGCCTTTTTCAGTTCAGGAGAATAAATGTTTACAAATATAGGCTCAAAAAAAAAAAGAAAACATCTTAGGAATTTGCTATATTTCAAAGGCATTGCTTTTCTTTTTCAGAGGAAATTAAGTCTGTGAACCATATACTTCCTAAGTATATTTTTAATAAGCAGTGGATCTATCATTAAAAATACTATAACTTTTAATAGTCTCTGGATTTCCAAAATTTAAAAAAATGCCCTTCATGATTATAAAGAAACAAAATTATGTAGCTTAATATCTAATAAATTCTAAAACATGTAATTAGCATAAAGAGGTGATTTAAAAAATTATGTAGCTTTGTAGCTAATAAAGTCTAAGCCATATAATTAGCATAAACAGACCTCAACATTGATAGATGTCTTCAAATGTAAACTTGATGAGGTTTGCTTCTTATCCTTTGCAGTGTTGGTCTTTGCATTTATCTAACTGTTTACCTGTCAGACAGAAGGGCTGTAGGTTTACCCTCTAAAACCTCTCTAGAAAAAGGAGGCTTCTATTTTTGGGAATCAACTCCGAAAATCTCCTCTGTATTCTCCCATGTTTTGTTATTTTGGCTACTGAGCCTATAAAGTCAGGAAAGTACAGCACATTTTCTTTGTGTCCAGGGAGGAAGAGTTTAAAAATTAGTAACTTTTTTGACAAAGCTTTGCCCCTTAAAAAGGAGAGCCCTTTTCTTTAGGTTTCGCTGCAAGAAAAAAAGTCAAAAGCTGTCAGCTCTGTTTAATAGATGATTCCCTTTATCTCCATAGAAATGACAATGGACAGTAGCAGTGAGGGTGGTCAATCTGGGCCTGGGAGTGAGGGAAAAGTCCCTCCTGAAGAAGACGGTGTTTGTTCTCACAGCACCGGTGGACTTGGGACCCCACCCAGATGGCCAGTCACGAGCCCTGCACACCCTGGCACATGATATGCATGCCCTTCTCCTAGCAAAGACCCCCCAGGCCAG
Organism: Alouatta palliata; assembly: GCA_004027835.1. Lineage (NCBI taxonomy): Eukaryota > Metazoa > Chordata > Mammalia > Primates > Atelidae > Alouatta > Alouatta palliata. The sequence goes on from PVKV010023991.1 coordinate 25,415, forward strand.
TACACTTCCTCAGTAGGCTGGGAGGCAGTGCCCACTGCCCCCAGGTCAGACCGACAGCTGCAGGTAAGTACATCTTTCAGTCTGGCCTGCCACCACCAAGGATGAGGGACCCTCACCTGCCCGGTCCAGTCTGCAGTGAAGCCAAGCTTCCGTTGACACATTCCAGGGAGGCTGCTGCTCTCGCCCTGTGGAGGTCTGGCGCTCACAGCACGTCTCGGGCATCCTCTCTGGAAGAGTACCCGGTGGAGTCACAGCATACTTGTGATGTTATTCACATACCTTCAGTTCCAAGTGCTCCATGCACCTCTACTCCACTCCATCTTCCCCACAAAACAACCTGACATTGGGGGCAGTTCTCTGGAAGGAGCCTTCCTTTGGAGGCTGGCCTCCCCTACTCCTGTCTTCCTTCAGTTGCATGGTCCATGTGACTTTGGACTTGAAGCCATAAAGATGAGGTCATGTTCCTGGAGCATGAGCCGCTTACTGAGAATGCACTCTTACGTAGGCTGGAGGAGGGATGTGAAAGGTTTTCAAGGGGGATGTTGCCCACCCCCAACTCTCCAGCACCTGGCCTTAGCCCCTGACCCCACTGCGCATTTTGATGCCACAGACTTGCCACATCAGCTCAGCTGGAAAGTGCTAAGAACCTGCTTGGGAAATTCTGGAGCCACAAGTTCTCCTCCAGCGGCATTTTTCCACACCTGCAACTGCATTCACTAGGATCACATTTGCAATGAGTTCCTCCAGCAGAATGGAAAGCAGGCATCCTTCTCACATGGCCACAGCTGTTCTCCACACTCATCCCTGATGATGGGAGAAGGGGCTGCCCAGCTGCACAGGCCGTAGGGGTGACGGGGTGCTTCCCATCCTGTTTAACTCAGATAACACTTGAAAAAAGTCAGGTTTTTTCATTGACTTTCCGCAAAATCAAAACAGGATGGAGAAGTTAACGAAGCCTGCTGTGGGAAAGTTTTGTTCCCTGGCAGAAATGACTGACATTTTAGATTAGGCATTCAAAAAAGACTCTGAATCTCAATCATGTAAACAATTCATTGCACTTTAAAATTCAACATTTCCTGCAGCCAAAGTGCTTTTTATTTTTAGACTAACTGTTTCATTTTTTCTGGTGAAAGAGGACGAAGCATTTGGTTCTTTCCCCACCACCTGTCCTGTCTTTTCTGCGTATCTGGGTCCTCTCGTCCCACCACCTGTGCTCCTTGTGCTGTGACAGAAGACACTGGGCTGCTTCTCCCAATCCTGCTCTCTGCTGTTCTTGGCGTGTTTCTCACTTGCTTCCCTGGACGCACGTCTTTTTTTGAGATGGAGTTTTGCTCTTGTTGCCCAGGGTGGAATGCAATGGCGTGATTTCGGCTCACCGCAACCTCTGCCTCCTGGGTTCAAGCAATTCTTCCTGCCTCAGCCTCCCAAGTAGCTGGGATTACAGGCATACACCACCATGCCCGGCTAATTTTGTATTTTCAGTAGAGATGGGGTTTCTCCATGTTGGTCAGGTGGGTCTTGAACTCCCGACCTCAGGTGATCCGCCCGCCCAGCCTCCCAAAGTGCTGGGATTACAGGTGGGAGCCACCGTGCCTGGCCACTTCCCTGGTGTTCTGAGGCCACCTCCTGTGATCAGAACGATATTTTGTTTAGTTCCCTCTCTCCCTCTCCCTGCCTCCATTCTGTTTCTCTCTCTCCATCCATATTCACATATATGCACATATATATCTAATGATGTTTAGTGATATGTATATATATGCATATGCATTCGTATTTCCAAAATTATTGTTTTGATTCTTTAAACTTTCAACTTCTATTTTGGATTCATTGGGGTATGTGTGCAGGTGTGTTACATGGGTATAGCGTAGAATGCTGAGGTGTGGGACACAAGTGATGCCGTCGTCCAGGAAGTGAGCATAGCCCTGTGGGTAGTTTTTCAGCCCTTGTCCCCACCCCCCTCCACCATCGCATAGTCCTCAGTTTCTCTTGTTCCCATCTTTGTGTCTGTGTGGACTCAATGTTTAGCTCCCACTGATAAGTGAGAACAGGAGGTACTTGGTGTTCTGTTCTTGTGTTAATTTGCTTTGGATGGTGGCTGCAGTGGCTGCAAAGGACGTGATTGTGTTCATTTCCATGGCTGTGTAGTATTCCATGGAGTATGCACACCGTATCTCTTTTATTCAGTCCACTGTTGGGCATCTAGGTTGATTCTGTATCCCTGCTATCGTGAACAGTGCTGCAATCACCACGTTGAGTGCATGTGTCTTTTTGGTAAACAACTTCTTTTCCTTTGGGTGTACACCCAACAATGGCACTGCTGGGTCAAATGGTAGTTCTGTTTTAAATTCTCTGAGAAATCTCCAAATTGCTTTCCACAGTGGTTGAACTAATTTCCATTCTCTCCAATAGTATATACGTTTTCAAGTGTTCCTTTTCTTTGCAGCCTCACCAAGCGTCTATTTTTTGACTTTTTAATCGCCATTCTGACTGGTGTGAGTGGTATCTCATCGTGATTTTGTTTTGCGTTTCTCTGATGATTAGTGATGCGGAGCATTTTTTCATGCGTTTATTACCTGCTTGTATGTCTTCTTTTGAGATGTTTATTCATGTCCTTTGCTCTTTTTAATGGAGTCATGTTTTGCTTGTTGATTTAAGTTCCTTGCAGATTCTGGACACTAGACCTTTGTCAGAATCACAATTTGCAAGTATGGAAACTCCCAATCCGTGTGTGTCATTTACTCTGTTGATAGTGTCCTTTGCTGTGCAGGAGTTCTTTAATTAGGTCATGCATGTTAATTTTTGTTTGTGTTGCAGTTGGTTTTGTGGTTTTAGTCATCAATTCTTTGCCAAGGCCTATATCCAGAATAGTATTTCCTACGTTTTCTTGTAGTATTTGTATAGTTTGAGGTCTTAGTTTAAATCTTTGAGTCATCTTGAGTTAGTGTTTGTATACGGTAAAAGGTAGGAGCCCAGTTTCAGTCTTCTGCATGTGACTAGCCAGTTATCCCACAGCATTTATTGAATGGGAGGTCCTTTCCCCATTGCTTATTTTTCTCAACTTTGTCAAAGATCAGATGGTTGCAGGAATGAGGTTTTATTCTTGGGTTCTCTATTCTGTTCCATGGGTCTGTGTGTCTGTTTCTGTATCAGTACCATGCTATTATAGTGACTGTAGCCTGAGTATAGTTTGAAGTCAGGTAATATGATGCCTCCAGCTTTGTTCTTTTTGCTTAAGATTGCTTTGGCTATTTGGACTTGTTTTTGGTTCCATATGAATTTTAGAGTACTTTTTCCTAATTCTATGTAAAATGATGATGGAAATTTTCTAGAAGTAGCATTAAATCTGTAGATTGCATTGGGTGATACGGCCACTTTAGCGATATTTATTCTAACCCATGAGCATGTAATGTTTTAGCATTCGTGTCATCTATGATTTCTCTCAGCAGTGTTCTGAATTTCTCCTTGTAGAGCTCTTTCACCTCCTTGGTTAGATACATTGTGTGTGTCTTGGTTAGATGTATTCTGTGTATTTTGTATGTGTGTGTGTGTGGCTATTGCCAATGGGATTGCACTCTTGATTTGGCTCTCAGCTTGAACAATTTATTGGTATATAGAAATGCTACTGATTTTTATATATTGATTTTGTATCCTGAAATTTTATTGAAATTGTCTATTGGTTTAGAAGCCTTTTAGCAGAGTCTTCAGGATTTTCTATATTTAGAATCATATCATCAGTGAAGAGAGATAATGTGACTTCTTCTGTTCCTATTTGGATGCCTTTTCTTTCTTTCTCTTGGCTGATTGCTCTGGCTGGCACTCCTACGTCGAACAGGAATGGTGGGAGCGGGCATCCTTGAGTTGCCCCAGTGCTTCCAGCTTTGGTCCATTCAATATGATATTGGCCGTGGGTTTTTCATAGATGCCTCTTACTATTTTGAGGTACATCCTTCAATGCCTAGATTGTTGAGGGATTTTTTTTCAATCATGAAGGGATGCTGGATTTTATTGAAAGCTTTTTCTGTGCTATTGAGATAATCATATGGTTTTTGTTTTAGTTCTGTTTATGTGGTGAATCATATTTATTGATTTGCATATGTTGAACCAATCTTGCATTTTAGGGATAAAGCCTATTTGATCATGGTGAATTGTCTTTTTGATGTGCTGTTGAATTCAGTTTGCTAGTATTTTGTTAAGGATTTTTGCATCTGTGTTCAGGAATATTGGCCTGTAGTTTTCTCTTTTTGTTGTGTCTGCCAGATTTTGGTATCAGAGTGATGTTAGCTTCATAGAATGAATTAGGGAGGAGTCTTTTCTCTTCAGCTTTTTTGGGACAGTTGAAGTAGAATTGGTACCCACTCTTCTTTATATGTTTGGTAGAACTCAGCAGTGAAATCATTTAGTCAATATCAGTCTATTCAGAGTTTCAATTTCTTCCTGATTCAATCCTGGGAGGTTGTGTGTGTCTGTGAATGTATTCATTTCCTCTAGTCCAAAAGAACCATTTTTAGAAGCTGGATGGTATATGGAGTTGAAACCCAATTCAGTTTACAAATATTTTTTCCATTCTGTAGGGAAATTACTAATTTACTGTAATAAAGATGCATTTGTTGCAAGTTACATATTTACCTAAGTGAACAGTTGGTCACCTCTGCGGACTTTGACTAACATATAAGTATGTTACACGTGGTCTGTGCTTAGCTTTCCATTTTACAGAGTGTGTGGGTCCTGGGAGTGGGCCTTCCTGCACGTGGCACGGCCGCAGCTCCCGCCCCAGCCCGTGCCCTCCGGGGAGCCCCCGAGGCCCAGCCCTGTCTCAGAGCCTTCACACGCAGTGTGGCGAGGTACAGAGTGTGGCTGCGTTTTATGACAGTCATGTGCTTTCCTGATCAATCTCTGCCTGCATGCTAACACACAAAAAAGACCAAAGTCAAGGAACCGCTGCCATCCTCACTGCTTTCCAAAGCTGCCTCTCCTGTGCGCGCGCCCCTCAGTTAGAGGGGACGGGAGAGCTCACTACCGCTCTGTTCTTCACCCCCACTTGCTCTCAGATGAGTACGGGCGGGACCGCCTTTCTCCAGACTTCTACGAAGAGTCGGAAACTGACCCCGGTGCGGAGGAGCTCCCGGCCCGGATCTTTGTGGCTCTGTTTGACTACGACCCGCTCACCATGTCCCCAAACCCCGATGCTGCGGAGGAGGAGCTTCCCTTTAAAGAAGGCCAGATCATCAAGGTGCGCGCGCGGGACGACCGCCTGAGGGGTCTAGGTAATGGGGGCGGAGGCTGGCAACGGGGTATCGACTTAGAGACGCGCCAGCCGCCTTCTCCAGCAGGCCATGGGCGGGGTACGCGGGGCCGGGCGCTGGAGGCCGTAAGACCCGCAGGAGGAGATGGCACGGTGCTGCGACAGCCAGGGCCCTGCCCTCTGCCGAGTCCCTTCTCCAGGGCCTGCCCCATCTGTGAGGGGGGTGATACCTTCACCTGGTTTGCCTTGTAGGGTTGTGCGCGCGCGTGCACACACCCACACCCATCCACCCACCCAAATATGTCCTGTGAACTCTAGATTCTATTAGGGCCTACACTGTTGAGAAAAATACTACAGGTTCCAAAGTTTAAAACAGCACTTGTCAGTCAGCAGGCAGGCAGGGAAGAAGAAAGAAAGGAAGGCAGGACAGAGGAAGGGAGGAAGGCAGTATCAGCAGCTAGAGACTGGAGTTCCGTGCCTTAGTTCCTTAACATGCCTGACGGAGGCTGCTTCCTATCCCTTTGATATCCAGCATCTTTTTGTTGTTGAGACAGAGTCTCTGTTGCCCAGGCTGGAGTACAGTGGTGCCATCTTGGCTCACTGCAACCTCTACTTCCCGAGTTCAAGTGATTCTCCTACCTCAGCCTCCCGAGTAGCTGGGACCACAGATGTGTGCCATCACACCTGGCTAATTTTTTGTATTTTTAGTGGAGACGGGGATTCACCATGATGGCCAGGCTGGTCCCGAACTCCTGACCTCAAGTGATCTGCCCGCCTTGGCCTCTGGGATTACAAGCTGTGAGATCCAGCCTTCTGTGAGAGGGGAGCCTTGTGAGTTTCAAGTAGGGAAGATGAGAGAAAGTGTGCTGTTCAGTAGGAGAGGGGAAAGAGGGCCTTGAACCCTGAGTTTGCAGTTTCAGCAAGGGTCCTGACAGGTGGCATTTGAGAATGGTTGGAATGCCTGCTATGTGGCACTAGCTTGTTACGTAGGAACCCATTTCAGACAGACAGAAACTCGCTTTGTGCAGCCCACGTGGTCCTTCTCGGGAGAGTGGGGTCTTATCACTCACCCCTTTAATGTGCGTGGCCTTAATTACACACATTCATCCATGCAAACACCCTGCCTAATGAGAAGCATGGCAGGTTGTCCAAACGCTAGATGGAAAAACTGGCTCTTGAATCACAGAGTGAGGGTTACATGTATACATCTCCGGCATACATGTGGGTGACCTATGCAGGTGATTTATGGTATTTTAAAAGTATGTTTTTTTTTTTTGTTTGTTTTGTTTTTTTTGTTGAGACGGAGTTTCGCTCTTGTTACCCAGGCTGGAGTGCAATGGCGCGATCTCGGCTCACCGCAACCTCCGCCTCCTGGGTTCAAGCAATTCTCCTGCCTCAGCCTCCCGAGTAGCTGGGACTATAGGCACGTGCCACCACGCCCAGCTAATTTTTGTATTTTTAGTAGAGACGGGGTTTCACCATGTTGACCAGGATGGTCTCGATCTCTTGACCTCGTGATCCGCCCGCCTCGGCCTCCCAAAGTGCTGGGATTACAGGCGTGAGCCACCGCGCCCGGCCAAAAGTATGTTTAAAATATGTTATTGACTGTACTCACCATGA
>PVKV010023992.1:0-32272 GCA_004027835.1 Alouatta palliata
TTTGGGAGGCCGAGGCGGGTGGATCACGAGATCAAGAGATCGAGACCATCCTGGTCAACATGGTGAAACCCCGTCTCTACTAAAAATACAAAAATTAGCTGGGCATGGTGGCACGTGCCTGTAGTCCCAGCTACTCGGGAGGCTGAGGCAGGAGAATTGCTTGAACCCAGGAGGCGGAGGTTGCGGTGAGCCGAGATCGTGCCACTGTACTCCAGCCTGGGTAACGAGCGAAACTCCGTCTTAAAAAAATAAATAAATAAAATAAAAAAAAAAGAAAAAAAACCTTATTTTAAAACTTTGGCCACGTTTTTTTTCTACATACATAAAGCAAAGAAACAGTTTGAAAAAGTGCCTAGTTCAAGTGAAAAGAAATTTCACTGGAAATGAGAAGATGCTGGGTCTTAGCTGTGACATGAACATAAATGCCAATGTGACACAGAGCTTCAGTTTCTTCTCCAGCAAAACAAGCAAGCTGCACTGGATGACTCCAAGATCCTTCAAAAGCAAGTAGATGCCCAGATTTCTTATAAAAAAGTTAAATCTGTCTGCTGATATTAGACACACCCTTTGAAAAACGAGTCCAGTAACTCAGACATGAAAATGAGTTGGCTGTAACTAACCATTCCAGCTGTTCACAAATGTTATCCAACCAAAACGCGTCATTTCAAAGCAAAGCTCCATCTCCCCAAAGTGACAGGCAGGGCCAGGGATTGCTAACCCCGCCTCAAAGCTCTTGGCAATTTAATAAGGCACAGCTGTACAGGGGCAGGAGGTCAGCTCCAGGAGGATGCTCCCCTCGGGCTTACCATCCAGGAGGCCAGACTGGCTCATATGCCCATGATCAAAACCCAGAGATCAAGAGAGTCCAAAGACAGAAGAGGGAAACCCCACCTGAGAAACTCAGCAAAGCCCTTGGAGAATGGGGCTGAGGGGGCCTCAACGAGCAGCTACCATGGAGGGACACTGAACAGAGGCTGCTTCCATAAGGCCAATGGCAGGAGTGAAGACAGCGTGGACCACCTTGGAGAACTGAGCACAGAAAGAGCACTTGCAAGCTGGCTTGCTGGCTGCAGCAGTGGAGTGAGGAGCATGAGGCAGGGAAGCCGGTGTGAGGGGTGAGGATGAGGGAAGAGGGCCAGCCCAAGGCAGAGGGCAGCCTGGGCCCCACAGCTGCTACTCGGGAAGGCTTTGCTGGCCCATGAGAAGGGGAGCAAGGGAAAGTCAGCAGACGCTTCCCCAGGCAATGTGCGATGGATCTGTGCTGACCTTACTCCTAAGGCTTTACTCAACTCCTGGAGAACACCACAGTGTTTCAGAAGAGGGCTGTCCTTTTCAAACAAGTGGAAAACAGCTTCACCTCCTAACAGGGATCTGAGACACAACAGCAAGCGCCTAGAGCAGGGACTGAACTGTCTGGCTTCCACATTCCTCAGTGGACTGGTTTTCATCCATCTCTTGGCGCCCCACATCTAGTTAGCTGTCTTTCAGATGCAAACTCTTCCAACACCTGAAACAACAACAGGTGTTTCAAAAACAAGACCATTTGCGGCCATGGCAGCAATGGCTCTAACCACTGGATGTGGGCAAAAGGTTGCATGGACAAGAGGAAAGGTATTCCATCCATTTCACAAACCCCCTCTAACTCAAGAAAGGTAGCTAAGTAGACCACAGTAACCAGAATAATGTTATTGTGTCTAGACTCTTTAGTGTTCAAGGAATAACACGTTAGCTAATGAGACATTTACTGGGCCGTTCTCACTATTCACAGGAATGAGAGATCCCAGAGCCGGAAATGATGGAAGAGACCTGTAGGCTCCATAATGGCAGAGATTCCTGCATTAATCTCCTGGTCCCATTCTTCTAAACAGTGTGTCTGATGGAATATTTAGTCAACCACCATCTTCCTCTGAGTAGAAGACAGGTATTTCTAGGACTCAGCTGCTATCCCCGGGGACCTCAGAGGAATTCAGTAATTTCCATTATGCAACTGGACTTCAAATTGATCCCTGCACAGATACAAAAAGTCCCAGCCTGGGGCAAGTGTATCCTGACACATGCCAACAGTCAGATTGGTAACTCCAGGGCACAGCCTTCCCCAGGCTGTCGCTGCCTGGAAACGCCTATGATCTGAAGCAAGGCACTGTGCTTTAGGGCATTCCTTGAAAAACAAATGGCCTGAGCTGCAGTTTATTAAACGAGTTACATAACTACAAGAGTTATAAAATTCTACATCACAATCTTAGTATAAGTTGATTTTGTTTTTATTTTTAATTTAAAATGTACTTCTCCCCAGAAATTTACTGATAGGAAAAAACATGAAAGACATGGGCATTGCTACTTAAGTTAGAACTGCCATTCTTACCAGTCAATTGACTACTTTCAAAGAACCATTTAACAATGGAGGCAGAAACCGGTATTTTTCTCCATTAAAATCCCATAAATGACAGCACTTTGGGAGGCTGAGGTGGGCGGATCACAAGGTCAGGTGTTTGAGACCAGCCTGGCCAACATGGTGAAACCCTGTCTCTACCAAAAATACAAAAATTAGCCAGGCGTGATGGTGCGTGCCTGTAATCCTAGCTACTCAGGAGACTGAGGCAGGAGAATTGCTTGAGCCCAGGAGTGGGAGGCTGCAGTGAGCCAAGATTGCACCACTGCACTCTAGCCTGGGCGACAGAGTGAGACTCCATCTCAAAAAACAAAAAAAAAATTTCTACAGATGAGAAAAAGTCACTTGGTAGAACATGATTTTCCTAGTTTCTTTCACTATAGAAAGCGATTCTACCTTTCAAGGTCAGAGCATTAATTAAACAAATCAGAAAAGAAGAATCAAAAAGTCCTTGGAGCAATGCCAAGAGTGGTCTGTTGGAGGCGCTCTCGCTAATAACAGGACCTGGGGGTGTATGGCAGTCCAGTGTGTTGATGACAGGCCTTCCTAAGACAGTAACAAAAGTCATCCACACTCATCTGTTCCTTAAGTTGCTGATGACCTTCTATGCATCCACACTATCCAAGGAGGAGATGTTGCGTCTGTCAGACTAACCCCAAGGCTGTTGCTCTTTCTGGATGCATCCCAGGCTCACAGCCCTGTTCTTCCCTCTCCAGGGTTTTCATCTCCCTCCCAGCTCTGTCTCCTCCACTTACACATATGAAAAGAATCATGCCCTGCTCACTTAAGACCCTCTTGACCTTCCCTTGCTGCTTGAAGCCCTCTTTTTCCCTTTGTAGCCAAACTATAGGTGATGTAACAATGACTGCAAGTACATTTATTGAGCACTTGTGGTATACCAGATGCTGTGCCAAGCACCTTATTATCATATATAATCCTAAGAACCCTGTGTAGATACCAATTATCATCCATCCCATTTTCGCACACAAAGATGCTTTGGGGATTTAAACAACTTGCTGAAGCGCACTCAGCTCTGGGGTGGCTAAATGGCAATGTGACCGCGCATTCACAGCCCTTCACTACACTGCCTCCACCCCATGGCTCTCTGGCCCCCAGCCCTCTTTGCATCAACACGGCCCTTACTGAGGTCATAGATGATCACAAGCTGTGAAATCAAGTACCAAGCTGACTTGGCCCCCCGCTGGCTACCCTGTCATGAATGGCTCTCCCTTGGTTTCCAGGAAGCCTCCCCACTTTTCCTCCTACCTCTGCGGCTGCTCCTTCTCCCTCTCAAGCTCCTCTTTCTCTGTCTATCTCTTCCATGCTGCCATTTCCAAAGCTCTTCCCTCTACTCTTTTCTTCACTCTAGCCTATTGTACCCATCCACTGGGTTCACCTATCACCCACAGATTAACACTTCCTTCACTGACATCTGTCATTTCTGTGGCTGTCTGGCGTCTTCCTCTACTGCATCGGTACATTTCCCATGATTATCCCTTCTGGATTTGGAAAGGGCCAGATACTCGCTTTACTAGCCCTACTAACAGCTTGGGTGCTAGTCATGACCTAGACTTCTCCAGATTTACTCGCCTGAGGCAGGGCCTCCGCAAGCTGATGGATGCCACAAGGAAGCAAAGAAGTTGTAGGCCGGGTGTGATGGCTCACACCTGTAATCACTTTGGGAGGCCAAGGCAGGCAGATCACCTGAGGTCAGGAGTTTGAGACCAGCCTGGCCAACATGGTAAAACCCCATCTGTACTAAAAACACAAAAATTAGCTGGGCATGGTGACGGGCGTCTGTAATACCAGCTACTTGGGAGGCTGAGGCACAAGAATTGCTTGAACCCAGGAGGCAGAGGTTGCAGTGAGCCAGGATCACGCCACTGCACTCCAGCCTAGGCGACAGAGTGAGACTGTCTCCAAAATAAAAGAAGCTGGAGAATGTGTCCTGGGGAACCACAGCTGTGCTGCAGTAGGGTAAGTGATGGGGTGGGGTTTTCGGCAGTCTATTTCCATGGTGTACTTTTGGCTGCAGCTCTAGCTGCTAATGCCTCTTTTTGCTGGCTTGTTTTCTGGACCTGGTTCTTAAGTCTTCCTAGAGATTCTGTCAGCTGCCCAACATCTTTTCAATAAATTCCTTTTCTGCTTAAATCAGCTAGAGTTTGGTTTCTGTGGTTTGACTGATTCACTTCCCAAGCCTGTGTATCTGTGGCCTCGACTCCTCTGCTGAGCTCCTGATGGTGTTTCCATCTGTATCAGGCCAGGCATCATCCTGTGGATGGCCCACAGGCACCTCCTAATGGAATAAAAGATGCAGTTCACCGTCTTGCTGGCAATGCCCCTCAGCTTGCTGTACTCTAGTCCCACGTTGGTAAGTGCCTTGGCCTACTTGCCCAGCTAAAAACTTTGTTGAGACCCCGATTCCTGTGTCTTCCTTAACCTCAATATGCAACCAAAGAAATCTGTCCCTCACCCTCTCATCCTATGAGGACCAAAAGGCATTTTATCTCCAATTCAAAGATTTTAAAAATATATTATTATATTTTTATATTTACACATTTACTCCTACCATATTCCACATACTATAAAGAACTACTGCCAGCGCGTGTATCCCAGCACTTTGGGAGGTTGAGGTGGGTGGATCACAAGGTCAGGAGTTCAAGACCAGTCCGGCCAAGATGGTGAAACCCTGTCTCCCCTAAAAATACAAAAATTAGCCAGGCGTGGTGGCAGGTGCCTGTAATCCCAGATACTCAGGAGGCTGAGGCAGAGAACTGCTCGAACCCGGGAGGCAGAGGCTGCAGTGAGCCAAGATTGCACCACTGCACTCCAGCCTGGGCAACAGAGTGAAACTCCATCTCAAAAAAAAAAAAAAAAAAAGAAAAAAAACCTACTTTAGCCAAGTAGTTAAATGACTTTGCAAAAACCTATTAAAGAACAGGCCAGCAAGTAAGCTCACACTTCCCCAACTCCAGTTCCAACTTTCTTCTTACTCCAACTCATGGCTTCTCCTCCGTGGTTTAAAGATTTGACGTCTTTCCTAGACACTAGGGTAGGTCACTCTACTATATGTTAAAATAATGAAACATGATTGTAAAATCTGCAAAAATACAAAAATCCATTTTGCATTACCTTTCAGCCCTAGGACAAGTTAACACGAACAATCACTATTAGATACCTCCAGCATTAACAGAGTTTGCCAGACAGTATACATTAAAAAACAAAAAAAAAAAAGCCAAAGCAGAAATTCACACAAACCCTAAGCACATAAGGGAATTTAGGGATGAAGGACATTTTCCTCTTTGATCATGGGTGGACAATGCAAGTTCATGCAATACTGCAGCTATTTTTAGAAAACCAACCTTGAGTTCTCAAAGCGTCCATAAAAATTTAGGTATTAGTTCCCTAAAGGTGCACTAGCCATGTTTTAAAGCTCATCTATAACACTTCAAGCAACTTGATAGCTGAACTTATTTATATTGTAAAGGCAGACATGCCAAATCCCACCGACATTCATTTCTTCTAGCTACCCAAGGCAGTTAGATTCAGAAATCCAAAGGCAAATAAAAACAGGCTGCCTAGCTTACAGTATTATGTATTGTAGGATACACACATGATACAAGTGCACAGTACACAGTACTTTAAGTGTCCACAAGAGGAAGAGATCACCTGGTGTGGAGTAGGTTAGGAAACGTCTTTTTGAAGAGGTGGCATTTGAGTAGAATCTAGAAGGCTGAAAATGCTGTCTTCAGGTGAGGTTGGAAAAAGAGTTTTAACAAATCACAGAAAGACTGGTCAGATAAAAACTGAAGTACAAAAGATAATTTCTAGAGTTTCTCAGCAGGACCACAGAACAATCCTATATCACTTCATGACCCAGAACAATATTTTAACAAAATTTAATGAACAGACAGGTATGTGGGGTTTTGTTTGTTTTTAGGGGACGGAGTCTTGGTCTGTCGCCAGGCTGGAATGCAGTGGCACGATCTCAGCTTACTGCAACATCCACCTCCCAGGTTCAAGTGATTCCCTGGCCTCGGACTCCCAAGTAGCTAGGACTACAGGCCCATGCCACCACGCCGGGCTAATTTTTGGTATTTTAGTAGAGACAGGGTTTCACCACGTTGGCCAGGATGGTCTCAATCTCTTGACTTCGTGATCTGCCTGCCTTGGCCTCTCAAAGTTCTGGGATTACAGGCATTAGCCACCTCGCCCAGCCTGACAGGCTTTTTAAAAAAAAAAAAAAAAAAAATCTCAATGTGAGCAAATATCTCAAAATGATCTTCAGACAAATACAAAGAATGTTAACAAGATTGCCAGAAAAATCTAATGAAAAGTTTCTAACTGTTGTTTGAAGGACCAGCCTCATGAGTAAAGGAGCCACAGTGAGTAAAGGAACCCCACATGGCCTCACAGGAGCTATCACAGTCGAGCACAAAGCTAACACGTGTATCGTTTCACTCCACCAGGGCCCAGTCCCATTTCTCAAAATACCTAGACAATATGTCATTATCCAAAAAGTTAAGTCTTCTCTTTCCAAAAGAAAAAAAAAAAAAAAAAAACTAGCCTCTGAACATTATTTTTAAAATAGAATGTAGCAAAAACATTTTTTTTTTCTCATTTTTAAGGTGTGCACTTTATTCAACTGGTCTCAAGTCAGTGTACAGGTAAGCCCTGGCTGCCTCCACCCACTGCCAGGGAGACCAAAAGCCTTCATACATATCTCAAGCTGAGGGACAAAAAAAAGGGGCAGCCACAAAGGCTAAAATCTTTCATAATAAAACAAAATAAAAGTATTAAGGCGAAATTAAAAAAAATTTTCATTACATAATTTACAACAAAAGCAATGCTGTTACCTCCCCTGTGTGGACTCGGGAGAGGACTGGGTCATTCTCCTTAGAGAGAAGTGGGGTGGCTTTTGGGAGGGCAAGGGACTTCCTGTCACAATGCATCTCACGATATTTGGAATGACTTAAAAAAAACAATGTACACAATCAAGTCCTCGGCCACATCGTAGAACTTTGGGGGAGGCTTGCTCCAACCGACTGCTGTCACCTTCACCCTTCCAGTTTTTAAATCCTGAGTCAAGCCAAAAAAAAAAAAACCAAACCAAAACAAAAAAACAAATAAAGCCATGCCAATCTCATCTTGTTTTCTGCGCAAAGTTAGGTTTTGTCAAGAAAGGGTGTAAGGCAACTAAGTCCCAGTCCGCCTAGAAGCATTTGCGGTGGACGATGGAGGGGCCGGGCTCGTCGTACTCCTGCTTGCTGATCCACACCTGCTGGAAGGTGGACAGCGAGGCCAGGATGGAGCTGCCGATCCACACGGAGTACTTGCGCTCGGGAGGAGCAATGATCTTGATCTTCATCGTGCTAGGTGCCAGGGCGGTGATCCCCTTCTGCATCCTGTCAGCGATGCCAGGGTACACGGTGGTACCGCCAGACAGCGCTGTGTTGGCATACAGATCTTTGCGGATGTCCACGTCACATTTCATGATGGAGTTAAAGGTAGTTTCGTGGACGCCACAAGATTCCATGCCCAGGAAAGAAGGCTGGAAGAGCACCTCAGGGCAGCGGAACCGCTCATTGCCGATGGTGATGACCTGACCATCGGGCAGCTCACAGCTCTTCTCCAGGAATGAGCTGGAGGCCGCCGTGGCCATCTCCTGCTTGAAGTCCAGGGCGACACAGCACAGCTTCTCCTTGATGTCACGCACGATTTCCCGCTCAGCCGTGGTGGTGAAGCTGTAGCGCGCTCGGTGAGGATCTTCGTGAGGTGGTCAGTCAGGTCCCGGCCAGCCAGGTCCAGACGCAGGATGGCGTGGGGGAGGGCATACCCCTCACAGATGGGCACAGTGTGGGTGACCCTGTCACCGGAGTCCATCACGATGCCAGTAGTACGGCCAGAGGCGTACAAGGAAAGCACGGCCTGGATGGCCACATACATAGCTGGGGTGTTAAAGGTCTCAAACATGATCTGGGTCATTTTCTCGCGGTTGGCCTTGAGGTTCAGGGGGGCCTCAGTAAGCAGCACGGGGTGCTCCTCAGGAGCCACACGCAGCTCGTTGTAGAAAGTATGGTGCCAGATCTTCTTCATGTCGTCCCAGTTGGTGACAATGCCGTGCTCGATGGGGTACTTCAGGGTCAGGATGCCTCTCTTGCTCTGGGCCTCGTCACCCACGTAGGAGTCCTTCTGACCCATGCCCACCATCACGCCCTGGTGCCCGGGGCGCCCCACGATGGAGGGGAAGACGGCCCGGGGAGCATCGTCGCCCGCGAAGCCGGCCTTGCACATGCCAGAGCCGTTGTCAACAACAAGTGCAGCCATATCACCATCCATGGTGAGCTGGCGGCAGGTGTGGACGGGCGACGGAACGGCAAAGGCGAGGCTCTGTGCTCGCGGGGCGGACGCGGTCTCGGCGGTCAAAAAAACCTTTTTAATTGAAGTTTCAGGCTGTCCATTCAGCACACTAGCATAGACCACACACTTGCCCATAAAGCATAATTTGCTATCACTAAGCTCACTTATATGATAGAACCCCAGTCAAAAAAGGGCTTTAAAAATAATTTTTCTTGCCGGGAGTGGTGGCTCACGCCTATAATCTCTGCACTTTGAGAGGCCAAGGCAGGTGGATCACCTGAGGTCAGAAGTTCAAGACCAGCCTGATCAACACAGCAAAACCCCATCTCTACTAAAAATACAAAACAATTAGCCACGTATGGTGGTGCATGCCTGTAATCCCAGCTACTAGGGATACTGAGGCAGGAGGATCGCTTGAACCTGGGAGGTGGAGGCTGCAGTAAGCTGAGATTGTGCCACTGCACTCCAGCCTGGGTGACAGAGCAAGACTCCATCTCCAAAAAAAAAAAAAAGATTATTCTTATGTGAAACCCAACAAACACTGACACTGAAGAAACAAGTCTAGAGTGTGCCCAGAAAAACGAAGACTCCTTAACGCAAGTCAGAGGGTTGCTGGGTTTTTGTTTTGTTGGGTTCCCCGCTTTTTGGAGAAGGTATGTAACTTAAAACTATGCTGTATCAGCCAGGCATGGTAGCTCACGCCTGTAATCCCAGCACCTTGGGAGACCGAGGTGAGTGGATCATGAGGTCAGGAGTTCGAGACCAGCCTGGCCAACATGGTAAAACCCCGTCTCTACTAATAATACAAAAAAATTAGCCTGGTGTGGTGGCAGGCATCTGTAATCCCAGCTACTTGGGAGGCTGAGGCAGGAGAATCCTTTGAACCTGGGAGGCAGAGGTTGCAGTGAGCTCAGACTGCACCACAGTACTCCAGCCTGGGCAAGAGAGTGAGACACTGTCTTAAAAAAAAAATAAAATAAAATGTTGTATCAAAAGCAATTTTTCCTTGAGAAATAATGGTAAAGACCTCACTGTTTCTTTCCCAGGGTTCTGTGACAGAGGTTGCTCTTTGGCCCCTAATATCCCTTCTCGTCTTCTTTCACATAATGGAATTTGTAAGCGGGCAGATTTCCAAGGCTCCCTTGCATCTGGGTACGGCCACGGGACTAAGTTCCAGCAAATGGGGTTGAATCCGAAGTATTGCGCTGGCAGTTTCCAAACTGCTGCCATGAACACAAACCTCGTCCCAGGATCAGGAGATCCTAGTACCCTGGGAAGGCAACGTGAGGTCCCTAAAGGCTTCCTGAGCCAGCAGCTGCGTATCTGCAGACATGCTACCTTATTGAAGACATAAGCTTTAATTCTAACTGGAATAGTTTCCCACTCTTTTCTAACACCAGAAATTGCCAGTGGCAGCTGCTCAGCAGAACTAATACTACATAGCCTTATCACTCCAGCCACTGCTTGCCCGGAGGGAGGCGGGTTTTTCAGCAGTGCCAGCCTTTCAGGGCTGCCAGAACCAGAGCATCCCAATAAACCAGAAAGCTAAGTGGCTAAAGCAATAAAAGTAACTCAAACATAACTCAAATCTGATGGTAAAACAAAGAACATCCTAAGTATGGAAAGGATGGTTCCTGCTGCCTTTCACTGGGAAAGCCATTGACTGTGGTGGGGGCCTAGGATGGCTTTGGTCCCGCACTGATGTAAACTGGGAAGTGCCTGCATGTGACTGGTTCAGAGCCTATCCTTCTGCTTCATAACTAGACCTGCAGGGACGTGCAAGGACCTCCATGAGATGCTTCAGAGAACCAAGGGAGGGAGGGCATTCCATGCTGCCGTGGCCACACAAGAAAAGAGGTGTTGTAAGGAGCACACAGGTGACATGCCCACCTGGTAGGAACAACGTCCTGGAAGGAGCCTAGTCAATATGAGCCACTGCCATTTACATTTCAGGGAAGGCAAGGGGTAAGAATCATCCTACTCTTTGAAGACTGCTTAAAACATACTCAATTACCGATACACATTACCTCCTTCCCGTGGGTGGCTGGCAGGAACCTTACAAGGGTAAATAACTGGGTTCCTGCTCTACTTAAAGTTGTTCAGTGCTGTGCAGAGTTCTTGCAAAATCAGAAGAGAAAAAAACTGGGGAAAGTTGCATCTTGCTTCCCTGTTAGTCTAGGGAAAAAGGAGTCCATCAGATACAACACAGCAGTGGAAGAAAGAATGTGACTAAATTCCTATAGGTTTGTCAGAGGCATTTGAACCAGAGCAACTCCATCTTAAATAGGAGCTAGGTAAAATGAGGCTGAAACCTACTGGGCTGTATTCCCAAACAGTTAAGGCATTCTAAGTCACAGGATGAGATAGAAGGTCAGGCACAAAATACAGGTCATAAGGACCTTGCTGATAAAACAGGTTGCAGTAGGCTGGGCGTGGTAGCTCACGCCTGTAATCCCAGAACTTTGGGAGGCTAGGTGGGTGGATCACAACATCAACAGATCGAGACCATCCTGGCCAACATGGTGAAACCCCGTCTCCACTGAAAATACAAAAAAATTAGCTGGGTATGGTGCCACAAGCCTGTAGTCCCAGCTACTTGGGAGGCTAAGGCAGGAGGATTGCTTGAACCTGGGAAGCAGAGGCTGCAGTGAGCTGAGATCATGCCACTGCACTCCAGCCTGGAGACAAAGCAAGACTCCATCTCAATAAAGGAAAAACAAAAACAAAAAAAACAGGTTGCAGTAAAGGAGTCAGCCCAAACCAACCAAACTCAAGATGCCATGAGAGTGACCTCTGGTCGCTGTCACTGCTACACTCCACCAGTGCCCTGACAGTTTACAAATGCCATGGCAACATCAGGAAGTTACCCTATATGGTCGAAAAAGGGGAGGTATAAATAATCCACCCCTTATTCAGCATATCATCAAGAAATAACCATGAAAATGGGCAACCAGCAGTCCTCAGAACTGCTCTGTTCTATGGAACACCATTCTTTCATTCCTTTACTTTCCTAATAAATTTGCTTTTGCTTTGCACCGTGGACTTTTCCTGAATTCTTTCTTGTGCGAGATCCAAGAACCCTCTCTCTTGGGGTCTATATCAGGACCCCTTTCCTGTAACAGGTTCATCCCACTCAGGAACAACCTACAAAGGTGGAGTTAACCAGAAAGATGAGCACGAGAGATCATCTAATGTTCTTGTGATCAGAGGTTCAGTTTTTACGTTACAAAATTAAGGTAAGACCTTGTGATGGCTAATACTGAGTGTCAACTTGACTGAAGGATGCAAAGTATTGATCCTGGGTGTGTCAGTGAGGGTGTAGGAGATTAACATTTGAGTCAGTGGACTGGGAAAGGCAGACTCACCCTTATTCTGGGTGGGCACCATCTAATCAGCTGCCAGTGCAGCCAGGATATAAAGCAGGCCGAAAAACGTGAAAAGCCTAGACTGGCCTGGCCTCCTAGCCTGCACCTTTCTCCCGTGCTGGATGCTTCCTGCCCTGGAACATCAGACTCCAAGTTCTTCAGCTTTTGGATTCACACTGGCTTCCTTGCTCCTCAGCTTGCAGATGGTCTATTGTAGGACCTTGTGATCGAGTGAGTTTAATACTTTTTAATAAACTCCCCTTTATATATATATAGGTATCTTTATATCTTATCTATCTATATATATCTTATCTATATATATAAAGGAAAGTTTATTAACATACATTATATATATGTATCATCCTGTTAGTTCTGTCCCTCTAGAGAACCCCAACACAGACCCCTAAATCCGTTGTGAGGATTAAATGAAATGTGTTTGTGAAGAGTTTTGCCAAGCGCCCAGCAAAATGTTCCAGGATTTCTTTCACGTTGTGGGGAGGTGGGCAGAATGCCTCCAACAGAACTCCGGTGCCCTGACAGCTACAGGCTGTACCACAGGCACTGCAGCAACAGAAGCAGGAGCCTCCCTTTCAATTCAGCCCAGGGAATTTAATTGTTCTTAATTATACAGACGCCACTCATATGCAAATCATACACGGAGAGTTTTCCTTTTAAATTGTAATTTTTCTTTCAAACCCTTGAGGCACTGAAGTGTTATTGCTTGCTGAAGATGTCTGCAAAAGAAAGAATGGCTCTGCGTGGTCCCTAGCCCAGGAGCCTCTCTCCACAGGCCCTCATTCCCTCCGCCCCATCCGCGGCTTGTTACCATCCCACAGGCCAGGTCTGCCCCAGTCCTTGCTTTTGGATTTTCCAACCCAGATCCTAACAACTTCCCCTCTTTCCAGCGTTCTCCATCCCTAGACAAAGCACAGTATGAATCCTTTGCAGATGTGCAGGAAGGCAAAGACCAGCTGGTAGCAACGTGGTTTTATCCATTCAGTCCTTCTATCAACAAACACCAGTTCCAAAAGAAGCAGAGCGCTCCAACAAAAACTGTGTGTTGAAGATTGTACCAGCACATGAAAAAAGTGCTGCTGTTGCCGTGACAAGTAAACAAAAAGAAACAAAACTGTTTCGTGCAGCAAGATCACAACTAAAAAAACAGAGGAAAATGAGAAGGCTCTAACAGCAATGTTAGGATGAGCAGGACATCAGACACTTTCCTTTCGTCTGACTTTCCAAACTGGCTCAGACCCTGTGAGAATATTAAAGATTTTCAGAGCAATGTGCTTTCTGGTAACAAACTATAGAAATGATCCCTGAAAGTATAGTCTTGCAATGTGCTTTCTGAAACCTCGAGAGCGACAGGAAGGTACGCTCTTCCTAAATACAGCTTGAATTCAAACAGCATTTTTCCACATCCATAAATTATTTAAAGCTAAGAAAAGTTTGAACTCCAAAACCGTTGGTTCTGTTACTTGGCTCCGCTTCCCCTAACTCACCGGTCTCCTCTCAGTCTCCTCTATGACCCTTCTGAATGCAGAGACACCCCAGCCTCCAGCCCCTGGTCGTCTTCTCTAAGCCATCTAAAATCCCTCACTGCTGATCTGATCCAATGTTAAGGCTGTGAACACCACCCCAAATGTACATCTCCAGCCCAGCTCCCTTTCCAACTGCCCATCCACACGTGCTCTGGTACGTCTAAAAGACATCCCAAACTCAACAGGTGTAAAACTGAGCTCCTGATCTTACCCCCAAACCCAACTGCCCACAACCAACTCCGCTCAGTTGTTAAAGCCAGTAACCTTGAAGTCATCCCTAACTGTTCTCTTTCTCACACCCTACATCCTATTCATCGGAAATCCCATGAGCTCCGCTTTCATCAGGCCCACTGCCACACCTGATCCAAGCACCCCACTGGTCTCCCCGCCACCCAGGCTCAGCACTGCCAGCATGGCCTCTTTAAACCTAACTCAGAGGTGTCACTGCTCTGCTCAAAATTCCCACAAGAACTCCGCATTTCCAAGGCCTCACGCCACCGTGCTCTCCCTGTGACCTCACCCCTCTCTGGCTACACTGGGAATACTCCAAGTATATGGTCCTCCTACCTTAAAGGCCCTTGTAGTGGCTATTCTCTTTTTTTCAGACAGAGTCCTGCTCTGTCTCTCAGGCTGGAGTGCAGTGGTGTGATCTCAGCTCCCTGCAATCTCCACCTCCCGGGTTCAAGCAATTCTCCTGCCTCAGCCTCCAGAGTAGCTGGCATTACAGGCGCCTGCCACTATACCTGGCTAATTTTTATATTTTTTTAGTACAGACAGGGTTTCACCATGTTGGTCAGGCTGGTCTCAAACTCCTGACCTCAGGTGATCCACCTGCCTCAGCTTCCCAAAGTGCCAGGATTACAGGCATGAGCCACCGCGCCCAGCCTCACAGTGGCTGTTCTGCCTGGAACATTCTTCACCCAGACAGCCTCATAGCAAACTCCCCCACCTCCATCAAATCCTCCGCCTCCTTCAAATCCTTGTAAAATCTTACCCTCTTAATAAGCTTCAACCTCCTGTTTATAACTGCAGCCCCCACCACAATCCTCACCCTCTTTTCCCTTGAAGAGTCGTTTCAACTTTTTCCATACCACATATCACCTTCTAACAGCCATAAGATTTAGTTTAAATTTCTCTTTCTCCCATGCTATTAGACTGCAAGGTCCACTAGATTTGGGTCTATCTTGTTTGCTGTTTTGTATTTAGAGAACAGTCGCTCAGTAACACTTCTTGAGTGAAAGAAAACCTTCCCAAACTGGTGTGATAGAGATTTATAAAATCACAATTCAGGCCTCAGAATATTTATTTTTAATTACTCAGTATAAACCTGGCCTCATCTTAACATGTCAGAAACTGCAGAATCATAAAAAACATTTCCCAAACTTCAATCAAAACCTTCACCAAACCTAATTTATGAAAACAATGAAAGTATGTATAGAATATTTTTTTAAAACCAATGTCAGGTGAGTTATATTTCTTATTCAGCTTTAAAAAAAATATCGGGTCTATTCATGCCAATCACAAATACAAAATTTAGTGATTTACTAAATTATGAATGCTGTAAATGTTAGGAGGGCAAGACAACTAAGAAACTTAAAAATGCAAAAAGCATAAGCTCCTACTAAGGAAAAAAGAAACTGAACCAGGGAATGAAAAGTTACGAAAGAGATTAAGCTAGAAATTGCATGATCAAGTGGATCCAGACTATAGGAGGAGGCCCCAGTTGTTAGCCTTTGGCTTGGGGAAAATCTTTTAGAAAGCAGGACCCACAGCCTGGGTCTGGTTCAGATGCTTCGACTAACCATCTGAATTAGCAACACTGGTTATTGCAGCATGCCTCAGATGGTTCTTTTAGTTCCACTGCTTGAATGAACAGATCTGTAATCCCAGAAAGAAGAAATAAATCAAAACCCAGAGTCATTTATAAGCCAATAACACAAAAACATAGGCAAGCTGAAGTGAGGCTCAGCGCCTGATTCACAGCCTCCCCTCCGCCACTGCTGCAGATGTGCGCCCCACACTCACACCCAGTCCCCCTAGCTATAATGGGGTGAACATGGCCAATGTGGAAATAAAAGAATTGAGAAAGGACTGGGCGTGGTGGCTCACGCCTGTAATCCCAGCACTTTGGGAATCTGAGGTGGGCAGATCATGAGGTCAGGAGATCAAGACCATCCTGGCTACATGGTGAAACCCTGTCTCTACTGAAAATACAAAAAGTAGCCAGGCGTGATGACACGCGCCTGTAGTCCTAGCTACTCGGGAGGCTGAGGCAGGAGAATTGCTTGAACCTGGGAGGCAGAGGTTGCAGTGAGCCAAGATCATGCCACTGCACTCCAGCCTGGGCAACAGAGTAAGACTCCATTTCAAAAAAAAAAAAAAAAAAATATTAGAGAAAGGGAGAGAATCACTAAATCCACCTGTGCCTGAAGCCAACAATCCTGCTTCTTCCAGGTTACCAGAGCCAGTGATTTTCTTTAATGCTTCAGCCAGACAAATGAAATTTGTCACCTGAAGCTGAAAAGATCCCAACTAGTAGGTACATGAGCCCGGCAACTAAAACATAATTCATGAGGTTGTGTCCAAGAGTCAGGAAAGCAGGTAACGTTTGGAACATTAAGAAACATTTTATGACTATTTATACAAACAAACGCTTTCCCAGAAATTTTTGCAAAAGGCTGAAGATTATCTGAAATTCCCACTTTAAAACAAAAGAAAAAGTGTCCCTCAAAAACTACAAACTACATTTTCTTTATAAAAGAAACAACAGCTTCTTTTAGGAGGGATAAAAGTGTTCTAAAATTAAAGTGTGTTGCTAGCTGAAAAACTCCACAAATATACTAAAAAGTACTGAGTTGCACTCTTTAAGTGAGCAAATTGTATGCCTTGTAAATTATATCTCAATAAAGCTGTTTAAAAAAAAAAAGCACTAATAGCAAGTAAGTACACACAGCAGACTCCTAATTCAATCGTCTGTCAGGATTCCGCATAGGAAAGAGGAGGCCATTTCTGCAGAGGCATCTTCTCACACATGTACCCATACAAGCTCTACCCAAGCTCATTCCCTTTCTGTGCGCACATACGCCTCTTGTACATAATGAAAATGCCATATGCAGATGCATTTGATTAACACCGTCCACATTTCCCATAATTATGCAGCGCTTTGTAAGCTGTAGTTAATTCCTGACTATTATCCAAGTGCAAAATCATTCTGCCTAATTTTAAGCAGCCTGGCAGCTGCAGAAGAAGAACAGCCTTGCCCTTCAGTGGAGATCCATTTGACATATAACCCCTGCTGCTACAAGGACTCCAATCATCTAGAGCTAATCAATTTCAATCAAGCAGGCTCTATTAGACTGGAGAACAATGGTGATTTCCTTCTTCATCTGCTAGCATGCACCTTAAAAGGGCCAGAAGATGAAGAGAAAGGCAGAAATCAGGACTGGGGTTTGGTGGGGAGGGTGGAGGGAGGTGGGGAAATCTAATAAGAGAGAACAAGTGCTTACAACAGACATGTGATCCTTAAATCACCTGGCCTGCCGAGCTCACTGAACTCTAATACTACGAAATTATCTTAAATTCGCCAGTTCTCTAAATAATCCCTTGACCTCTCTTCTTAGGAGGCATTTCCGTATTTTAAATAACTTCTATTGTCTTTCTCCTTTAACTATAAACAAAGATAAGAAAATATACTAACAGCATTTTATACAATAAAATAGAGTATTATCCTGTAAAATGCTATGTTTATATAATAAAATACTGTATAATATTCACATGAATTTTTAACTCTCATTACAAATAACTCAATTTTTATTCTGGATTCAGTAACATTTTTGAAATATATTCCTCTCCTCTAGTAATAACAAAAGAGGGAAATCCCACATAGTTCACATTCTGACAGTATTTACAGAATTAATCCCTTTAAATCCAAGAAAAAGTATATCCTCTGTAGTGGAATCTTTAAAAATGTGTAGCTCCTAAACACTTCCGCCCTTTTAAAAATAATGCTCGTGGGCACTGGCTCCTAGAGTCAAGAAATAATTTAGTCCACTGACAGCCAGTGTGGCCACCTCTCAGAGATAATATGGATTCCAGGGTTCCAGCACTTCCCCCTAACTCAGAATCTCTAGAGACAGAGCCTAGAAATCTGTTTTGGGAATAGCTCCCTCAGGCAATTCCAGTGTACGTGATCTATTAGGGGAGCAGAAGGAACCTGAGTACACACATTTGGGAACCACTGATCCATTTATCTGTCTATCTGCTGTTCATTCCAGGATACCTGCAGTGACACTTCTGTTTCCAATGCAGCTCATTCCCATTATAAAATTCTTCAGCCTCAGCCAGAGTCAGGCTGCAGGAAATGAGCTAGCTATTTTAAGCTGAAAGGGATTTAATAGAGAGAATTAGGTGCTTACAAAATCACTAAAAAGTTCAAGAGAGCAGGCTCTATGCTGGGCCTCCAAGAAAGACTCCCAGAACAACACGGAACTGGCCCAAGAGGGGTCCTGGCGGCTCTGCCACATCAGGAAAGTGGGGGCCCTCAGGAAGTTGCCTTGGAACTACTGAGTCAGCCACATCCTGTCAGCTGCAATCCCAAGACCTAAGAGCTACCTCTGTCACTACCGCCGGTCAGATATCCACTCAGCCAAACAGTGGGAAGAATCACTCACTTTTTGCTACGCTCCAGAGGTGGAATCTACATAAGTAAAATGTGCTTCTGAAAATACCCAATGAATACCTTTTAAAGGTAGTTGCCAGAACCAAGTGCAGCATGCCAGCCCAGCCTGAACAGAAGACCCTCAACTTTAATTAACCCTATGCAGCATTCTCTTTTCAATCAGTCTCTAACTCGCCCACCCCCCACCCCATCTCTCTCACCTACAGTACTTCCTTTGGGCGTTCTTCTATTTCCCTTTCCTGTGGGGAAACTGCTCATTCATGTTCCAGTACTGTACCAGACCTAATAATATCTTCTGAATTTATTCTTTGATTCAGCTCATAATGCAGCCTGTCTAGATCAGGGTCCTGATTTATCATCCAATAAACTGGCTCTTTCCCCCAAAATGTCACCATTCACCAAATTAATGACACTTAAAGTTTAAGTATACTAATGCCACTTCCCCTGTAATACCTTAATAATCACATTATCAAGATCCTACCACTGGATCCTACCTCTTTAATCCAGAGGCCACAACCCTCCGAGGCCAGACCTACAAACAGTTACCCTACAGAAAGGGTGCCAAAATTCAACCAGCAACTTTTACACAGTATTTTCCGGATCTTATATCCAACACAGCGTTAGGTGTGGCAAATGGATAAAAGTATAAAACACAGACCCTGACTACAAAGAGTTTGTATTCTCCAGGAAGCAGCAGAGACCTAAGAAAAAAGGACAACAGAGACAGCAAGAATTTTAGAGGCCGCAAGTGGACTATTTGACACAAATATGAATTATAAACTATTAGATTTGAAATAATGATGGTTCTTTTCTTAAAGCATGTGTGAGGTCTCATGAAATGAACATATGGTAACATCTTGTGTAACAGCCTGTTATAACAGAGACCATTTTTGCAATCAGCTCTTACTTAATACAATACGCTGTGTGACTTCAAAACATGGGCACATATGCCAAATACGGAAAATCTCCCACAGGTTACTTGAAGGAGGTAGGGGAGAAAAGGGAGGTCTTGAAGCAAATGAAATGATTCCTATCACAAGGATTCAGGCCAGAGAGTACACCGCAGTGTGACATCAAATATACACGTACCCTTCAATTTTTAAATTTATTTTCCCCTGCGATCAAACTACTTTTCCTCCTAGATTTAATTTGGTGTTATATTTGTGCTTGCATTAAGATTTTCCCCCCAAGGATTCGGTTTTCTCTTCCCTTTAGTTTTTCAACTCTTTCAATCTACTCCCTTCCAAAGTGGCAGTATCTATTTATAAAATAAAGATTCCACTATAGGTTTAGTTACTTTACATACTTACCTTCAGTAAGTGGAAACATACACATTGACTAAACTTTCTCTCCAAATTATGCTGAAGATGAAAGAGGTACACCCACAAAAGCTTGCCAATTTTAGTGGAAATTTTACTTTCATTTCTTTTGTATAAAGGATTCCATCCCATCTACATTTTAGAAGTATGCTGTGTACCATTTCCTTAAATAGAATATTCAAAGTAATCAATCATCTCTTTTACTAATGCAAGTACAACTGAGTCTCTACGGAACATAACATCTCCATTTTCTACAGATGAAAGTCAAGGTTCAAAGACCCTCGGTTAAGTGTCATTTCTCATAAGCACCAAGATAAAATTAATCACAAGACCTCCCAGAAATCACCAGTGATCATGGAACAGGCAACGGATGGGCAGTCCCTGGAACCCTCTGGACAGTGGGGATAAACGCAACAGAAGGTGCTTCCTCAGCTCACTGGATCCTACCTCTTTAATCCAGAGGCCACAATCCTCCGAGGCCAGACCTACAGACAGTTACCCTACAGAAAGGGTGTCAAAATTCAAAGCCTGGTGTGACCAACCATACACTGTACATGGTCAGATAAGAAACCACTGCGGATGTTTCCCTTGAGTTTCAAAGTGTACCCTATCTGTGGCCCACACTCTCCCAGGGAGGGGTTGGCTCCCCGACCCCCAACCAAATCCCTCTCTCCCCAAGACTGTTTCTATTAGGCGTGGAAGCTCTGAAACAGAGGCATACACTGTATCCTCTTTGCTTGTGGAACAGCAACTTGAATATGAACACATTAGGAGACAGGCCTAGGTGGAGAACCTGTAAGAGACCAGGTTCTGCTATTTTAAGGAAAGTAGGAAGAACATTAAAAAGAATGCAAGTGACAAAGCTATTTCCTCTTTAAATTTAAACGTATTTTCTTTCCTCCTTTACCTGCTTTTAAACTTACCCTTTTCCTTACCTTACTGTCACTTGTTTTGTTGTTTTTAAAGTCCCTAAATTTCCACAGGGGAATGGTTTATCTGCATTACGGCAACCAGACTTCACACTCTATATTAAAACTGGTACACTTTTTTCAATATTGTAAAACATGTCACAGTTTTCCCTCGTCACTGCAAAAGGATACATCAAATACAAAACTTATGTTTTACCACCCACACAAATCTACCAATGCCAACTGCTGGGAGCTCAAATGCAATCCTGCTCTCTGTTCTGTTTTCCTAGGCTGGGTTTTTCCTACTAATAAGTTTCCATTTTTAAGACTAAATAATCTACCTGAAGAGGCAAGCTGTAACCTGTTTTATATTATGCCAAAACCTGGAAGTAAACTGAGGTTTTGAAAACGTATACCATCTATTCTCCTCTTTACTTCACAGAGATGGGAGAACTCAACGAGGCCGTGGCAGGAAATGCCTTTCCACACGGCAAGGAAATTTAGATTGGACAGTGAGGAAAAGAACCTTCTCAGGTTAATGGCGTGGCTGCATGACACACAAACAGGACTAAAATCATAGAAGTTCTCAAAATTGTATACATATAGTACCAAAAAGAGGAAATGGAAGAGACACAAATGCAAGGTGGTCCCCTGAGGTAGGACCCAGTAAAAGGACGAGGTTAGACCCAAATGTTGCAGAAACAGCCTTCGACTCAGGGTCAGGGGCCCAAGATGACAGTCCAGGCTCAGCCAGACACTGACAGGTAAACATGTCGGGTTCCCTTCCCGGGATCTGTTTCCTCAAACATGAAAGACTCCCAAATTCTGATCCTTTCACTGGCTACAAGTTACAAAACTATGAAGAAAAGGAGGTAAACATTAAAGCAGGGTGGGGGTGGGGTCACACACACTTGCCTGGTTAGGATCAGTGCACTATAAAAAACACAAGAAGAAACTGAGGATTACACACCTGTAATCCCAGAACTCTGGAAAGCCGAGGCAGGTGGATCACTTAAGCCCAGGGCTCAGCCAGTGCAAGGCCAGCCAGGGCAACATGGTAAAACCCTGTCTCTACCAAAAAATACAAAACCTCAGCTGGGCGTGGTGGCACATGCCTGAAATCTCAGCTACTTGGGAGGATGAGGCAGGAGAATTGCTTGAACCCGGAAGGTGGAGGTTGCAGTGAGCTAAGATTTCATCACTGCACTCTAGTCTAGGTGACAGAATGAGATCCTACCTCCAAAAAAAAAAAAGAAAAAGAAAGAAACCGAGGATTTGGCAACAAGTCACCAAATAACTACCACGAAAATTACTTTCATCTCCTCCTTGCAATATTCATTTACTATTGTCAGCCACAAGTACCTGCTAGAATAACCCCGAATCCTAAAACATCAACGGACTGCAGCCAACATAAGCTTTATATCAGAGGTGCAACTAAAAAAGATGGTTATGTGATTCCTAAAAAAGGATCTCCAGTCTTTCTAGGAGGGTCAAACAACTTCATGCATTCAACATTTAATTCCCATGTCTTAGGTGCTGTCCCAGACAAAAGGGACACAAATATAGACACAAGCAATAAATGCAGGCCTTCCCTCAAAACCCCAAAACCTGCAGCCATGCTCAACAGAACAAACGTGATGTGAAACCTTCATTACCAGAACAGTTTCTCCCTCCTCCATGTTTCTGCAGCATTTTTCACCCACCTCTATTATAGCACATTTCATAACATGACAGGAGCTACTTACAGGCCCTGTTGGCCGCACACAAGACATCAAGCCTCTTGAGGGCAGGGAGCGCGTCCTTCATCCCTGCATCCTCTATCCAATACAGTGCCTACAGGAGGGCGTGCTCAAAAAACATGTGTTGGACACCTGAAGTTAGGGATAGATAAATGATTTTCATATGAACTATGCAGGTAGTGGCCTGCCGAAGAGAGGCCTGTGGATGAGAGGACAGGTAGACCAAGTGTGGCCTACATAAACTGTATACCCTTGCTACTCAAACTGTGATCCACAGACCAGCAGAGTCTGCAGGCCCCATCAGACCTACTAAATCAGCATCTCCAAGCTAACAAGACCTGTCGATGATTCCTGTGCACCTTAATGTTTGAGAAACACTGATCCATAGAAGATTTAAGTGGGAAACCCACTAACAAATGAGAAGAATCTGTTAAACTTGGGTAGCATGAGTAATAAAAAGAAATTAAGAAACTGAAAGGAAAAGGGCCAGATGCAGTGGCTCACGCCTGTAATCCCAGCACTTTGGAAGGCCCAGGTGGGCATATCATTTGAGGTCAGAAGCTCAAGACCAGCCTGGTCAGCATGGTAAAACCCCATCTCTACTAAAAATACAAAAATTAGCTGGGGGCAGGGGGCCGGAGGCGGGGTGGGGGATGGCATGCCTGTAACCCCAGCTACTTGGGAGGCTGAGGCACAAGAATCGCTTGAACCCAGGAGGCGGAGGTTGCAGTAAGCCGAGACCACGCCAGTGCACTCCAACCTGAGGAACAGAGCATCTCAGACTCCATTTCAAAAAAAAAAAAAAAAAAAAATGGAAAGGAGAAAGATTTCCTTATGAAGCTGTTAAACCTGTGATGAAACACAGGCACTGGCTCTAGAGGTACTATCACAATCACTATTTCAAGTTTTTAAAAACTGGAAAAAAATCCTAAAACTTTCCAATAATGTCTGCACCACTCAAACACACTAGAAGGAAGGAGAATAATCATTATGTATCAAGTCGCATCAGCCCATAAATCGGAGAGGGATGCCTACTGAATACCTGGACCACGTGCTGTTACCACACTAAGCATCATCACATATGCTTCACTAGCCAAACAGCAGTGTGGTCCTAAAAAGCGAGCCATCCAATGAAACTACTTAAAGCGACAGCCCCTCCTTTACCTCCACAGCACATTCCTAGTACCCATAACAGAAAGCCAGTATCATACCTTCCCATGGGAACTACGCTGTAATTGAAGGGTTACATCCTGGCCAAAGGCACCAAATAAACTGCAGCAATGACAACACTGCACACAATCTGTGACACGGCTACAAATCCTCTAAA
Organism: Alouatta palliata; assembly: GCA_004027835.1. Lineage (NCBI taxonomy): Eukaryota > Metazoa > Chordata > Mammalia > Primates > Atelidae > Alouatta > Alouatta palliata. The sequence continues at coordinate 23,627 of PVKV010023992.1, forward strand.
TAATACAAAGTGATAAAATCAGGCTCCAACCCATGACATGGGAGTTCTACGTTAGAAGCAATCTCAATAGACCACAGGGTCTAAATTTCTCCTTCTCCAGGCCAGAAACCCAGAGGGGCGCTTGCCCAAAGTCAAGGATCTCGTTAAAGAGCTGCACTAAGAAACAAACCCAGGCCTCCTACCAAGCAATCCCATGCACCACTAGACAAACTTACCTTCTTCACAAAGTCCCTTAAAATAAAAAGCAGGCGTCATTATTGTATAAGCTGTCTTCAAAATAAGACATACATAAAGTTCTTAAAAATATAGCTCTCCCTTGTGACATATTTTACCTCCAAACAATGTCAGTCATTAAAACACGTATCTGTGTCCTTGTTATTAGCAACCATTTTTCTTTTTGGCCTTTTTAAAATGTACAGTGTTGTGGGAGCAGACCTGGACTGCCAACAGGAAGTAGCCCCGGCTTATGGCCTCAAACAACACACAGTACTTAGCTACTGCCCCTCCTTCTGCTGAGAGACCGAGGGCAGGTCCATCAGGCTCCCTGGACTACACACCCTGGAAGGGAACTCCTGAGAATGCAAAGCTCTGAGAATGGCAATCCAAAGCAGCCAGGGACCAAATTCCCCACTAAACTTTGCAGCTAACACAGAAAAAAAAAAAAAAAAAAAAAAAGAAGTGAAACACGGGCAAGACAGAAAACCTAAAGTGAGACGTGCTGGTAAATCACTTCTCAGTCAGGAGACTGGGGTGATGACGACTTTTATTGTCTTTGTTCTTTTTAGAATTAATCTTCCTATAATAAACATCAATTTTGTAAAGATAAAACTGTGTCATGAAGTTAGGGCAGGGCTGATAATGAAACGGAACATACTCTCTTTATAGAATGCTTTGGCCTCCTCTGATTAGGTGAAACCTTGGGTATCACCCTGAGTATGGGGGTACAAAACAAAATACACCTTTCTATAGACTCTTCCAGGCTGACTGCAGGAGTAAAGGTGAGATCTTTTCTGGGTGTGGCCTTGAGATGGAAATACTTGTTTTCTTTTAATACTAACTGCAGACTTTTCTCCATAGTCTCATTAATAATAACGTAACACTCCATGAAAATTTAACTATAAAACATGAGGCCAATTAGAAGCACACAACCTCCCGGGTGCTTCCAGTTAGCACCCTCTTCAAAACAATTAGCCAACCAGTTCTGCAAATGTCAGCCTCTGCATTTTCTAAAACCTCAATTCACCTTCCTCAAAGGCTTCCCCTTCTTTTTACCAAGTCTTACCTTCAGACTTCGCCATGGTTTTGGTTTCCTCCTAAACAATGCAGTGCTATTTTCCTTCCAAATTTTAAGTTTTGGCGTATTATGCTTCTCTCTGGCCTCTATTCATTCCTAAAATGACTGTCCCCTTTGCTAGCTTAAGGCAAACTGCCTAACCTCACATAGTAGAGAAGGAATTTCATTCAACAGACAGCAACCTAGAGGGATACTAGGAAACTCATACATTTCACAAATACTTCCACTTAACCGGCAACATACTTCTGGCAGTTTTAAATAACATGGCTTGCCAATGCCTGACATAACATTTGGGAATTATATTCACAAGAAACTGTATTTCAGATTTTATTCTGACATAAAATTCTAAAGGCACAAAAGTCAAAAATACAGGTAATCCTATGACCTTAAACTATTTTTTTTTTTTTTAAGAACTAAGAAACACAGTACCATAGAAATAGTACATGATGGTTAGGTGAGCAAACTAAGCCATAAAAACCTACTCATCCTTAAGTTCTATGAAGTCTAACCACCTTGTATCAGAGCGGGCTAAGGGAAAACCCAAGCTCTGCAGCCCAGGCAAAGGCAAATGGGGATTTCCTCTGCCTCATCTAGATCACCAGAGGTAACTCAAGGCAGGGATTCAAGCAACCCAGTGCTGAAAGTAGTCTGTGGCAGCGGGAGTAGGAGGATGGGGAGGCCCTCCAGGAAGGGGACTGCACAAAGGATCGGGATGGGGAGGTGAGGTGAGAAATGAACCGGGCTGTGGCACAGGATGAGATATGGGAATGGCCACCTTCTGGGCAGGCTCTCATTCATTCATTCCAAGAAGCATTTATTAAAGACTGGCTAGGGCAAGGGAGCGCAGCTAAGGGCTGTGGATGAAAAATCGAGAGCAGCCGAAGGCTCTTGCTCTTAAGGAACTCCATCTTACTGGGTGGAGACAAACGAGAAGAGAGAACTCAGTGGGGCACCAAAGGGTTCTGGCAAAAACAGTACGAGGCAGGGGGAGGGGTCACGCTTCCTGGAAGAGCCACACGGTCCAAGTCCCAGGGGACCCAGAGGGCGGTCCCTCTGCCTCCAGCACTGCATTCACCTTTACTTCCATTCCTGTCTCTTCCTTTCCCAGGTGCTCGGCAGGCAACATTCCCGCTTCTCATCCACGTTTTAAAGTCTCCTGTTATCTGCACATAATGGAAGTCAGGACATCTATTTCCTATCAACTTATGAACTTAGAAAGTTGACATTAAAAGGGCACAAAACAGGAACTCAAAACCCACAAGCTCAAGCTTCAAAGGTGAGAACATCCCATTTCACAAACGGCGGTTGAGGGTTCCCACTTCACGCTCCACGTTTCTCCCCCAGCTGCCTCACCACAGCCTCACAGACCCATACTTGATTTCTCTCTTCAAAACTTACATTCAACAATTCCTCTCATGCCCCACAAAACCGGAGGTCCTAGGGCAGCACGTGTAGGATTTCACTCTAAACGATTCTGCTTTAAGATGCAGGCTATGTAGAAGCACATACACCAAAATAACAAGAGTTATGTCAGGCAGGGAATTGATGAAATCTTTTTATTCTTCTGTACACTGTTGGAAAACTGGAAAATAAACATGCATTTCTTGTGTACTAAGAACACGATATTAAAAAAAAAAAAAGAACCACAAAAACATATGCAACAACATGGATAAATCTTGAAGACATTATGCTAAATGAAAGAAGCCAGTCCCAAAAGGACAAATAATGTATGATTCTCCTCCTGTGAAGCACTCAGAGTAGTCAAATCCACAGAGACAGAAGTAAGAGGGTAGGTGCCGGGGCTGGGCGGGGCAGGGAGGAATGGGGAGTTATTGTTCAGTGGGCACAGAGCTTCAGTTCTGCAAGATGAAGAGATTTCTGGAGATGGATGGTGGCGATGATCACTCTGTAACATGGATATACTTTACGCCACCCTAATGGTTATTCACGTCATCTCCATCCGCACAAGCCTAGAAGAGATCCACATTATACACATGCAGAAACAAGGCCCCAGATCACACAGCCGGAAAGTCAACGTGTGGGCAATGCTGCTCCCAGTGAGCACTCCCTACAACCACTCCCCTTCCCAATATCACACAAAGAACTGGCTTTCCAGGGAGGAGTGCAAGTCACTTCACCCACTCATTCCGTTAACCAGATACACTGAACAGCTGCTCTATAAATTCCAGGAAGTGAAAGATCCAAAGATGTTGACTGAAAACGCAGAAGCCACCCCTGGGAAAGGGTCCCCAGTCCTTCCCATTAACTAATTCTAAACACAAAGTACTTTAAGTCATGTTCCAATTCTTCACAATTAATTATTAATCACTTCCAGTCATGAATCTCTAGCACACCCATTTATATCATAGAAATAAATGCTCCTCACTAAACCCACTCAGTTATTAAGGAAAGAAGAAGAGACAGGGCACAGAGATAGCCTTTCATCAGTCCTTTTCAAACTTTGCCCCTTTAAATTACCAACAGAGGAGAACGATCTCCACTGGAGACCTAGGGCTTTCCCAGTTTCCTGCCTAAAGTGGAAAAATATTGAGGACATCATCTATTTTTCAGATGTATGCAAACTGAGCATTCCCCTCCAGCTTTTGAGCTTTTATTTATGTATTTCTCTCTCTAAGACAGGGTCTCAATCTGTTCCCCAGGCTGGAGAGCAATGGTGTGATCACGCCTCACTGCAGCCTCGACCTCCCATGCTCAAGCTATCCTCCTGCCTCAGCCTCCAAGTAGCTTGGGCCACAGGTGAGTGCCACTACACCCAGCTAATTTTTTTAATCTTTTTTTTAATGCAGAGGTGAGGTCTCCCTATGTTGCCCAGGCCGGTCTCAAACACCTGGGCTCAAGTAATCCTCCTACCTCAGCCTCCCAAAGTGCTGAGATAACAGGCGTGAGCCACTGTGCCTGGCAGAGATTACTTTAATATAAACATCTTCCTCCCAAATCTTAAGTAAAACTGGCACCAAGAAAGATGGACCATATTTGTTCAAAGCCCTAAGAGACCCCCTGAACCCCAAAGTCAGTCCAGAAATGTAAGCAAATCTACACAGACCTTCCCCAGGCGAATTTCTGGTTCTTCCCCGAGCAACCGCCTGTTGTGTGTATCACTCACTTGGCATTTAGGATGTACTGGGCTTCACCCCGGTAGTTTTGTTTTCATGTGCATTAATATGTGAACTCCCTGTGGTCAAGGACTAGTAAACTTCCCTATTTGTCCACAGTATCTAATCCTGTTTCTTGCACATAACTGACACTTGATATACCAGGTTCTTCAAAGAGTCCTCCTGTATAAAAGGAGCCACAAGCCACTTTCCTAGAAATGCATAGTAAATTTCTGTCTCACAGCCTAACAGGACCCTCAAGCCTGTGAGGCTCATTTTTCCTTCATCTCTGCTTCTGAAATTGGCCCAATTATCTATGTACTAAATGCATGCCTCTGCTTTACATTTAGATTTGCCTGCCTCTGCAAACCCAAGTATTAACGTTTAAGATTGCTTGGTCATTCTCCATATTCTACATGTGATGGTAAATAGACAGGTAAGTATGTGCAAACTCCTGCAGCAGCTTAAAACATCTCCATCCCTTTATCCCAGCTCTTCCCCTATGGTGTTGATGTCACCCAAAGTTTGAGTAACACTTCTTCACAAAATCTGTAGTAAGAAAAGAAAGTGAAAGATCCATCCATCTGGATCAACTTCAAAAATAAGTACTATGCCACTAAATAATCTTCAGCCATTTCCATAGAAAGCTTGGCCCCAAGCTGCAACTCGGAAAGATAATATTTACATGATATCAGAACAACTGCTGCTGAAATTCCAGAGAACTTTCCCTACCAACTCTCTAAGGACAGAAAGTGCCCTGCACAGCCTACAGCCCCCGAGCTCACTAGCAGGTCTACAATCCTCACAGGACTTCTCATGTCCCCTAAGGCTGTTTTTTTAGTCATATCACCGATTTAACAAATCCTTTACATGTAGACTCCCCCCCACCCCCGAGAAAGGTGGGGAGTAAAAGCATTATACATAAAGACTACAAACTGATCACAGGAAATGTAGGAATGCTGGTGAAAAGTTTAAGACACAGCAAGGAAACCCCAGGTTAAGGTCTCTTGATGTCTTCACCACTCCACTGACTAGAATTCTTACCAATGCCTGCACTGACATGACACTAACAGGAAAGAGCCAGAACCGTTAGGATAGAACCAGGAAATCAGCACGTGTGCCCCAGAGTCGTAAGTGCAATGAAAAGGCTGAAAGTCAGTTGTGATGTCACCTCAGGAGGAAACAGAGCCTGAGCACCAAGTCAGGCTATTTATTTTTACAGTAAACATGTACCAACATATACAAGAGCCTATCACTACTTCTGAAACTGTCACACATGATTTCAGTCAACAGGAAATTTCTCAGTTATCTGCCTGATGCTCCCATCGCTTCTAGGATGCTTAGATATCACTATTCTATTTCCCTTCCTTGAGGCACCAAACACGTCACACTTGTCATGTACATTTTTCTCTCCAGGGTAATTTTGTGCTGAGACCAAAAATCTAATGTATTCACTATGTTCTCAAGCTTTTCTATTCCATTAACAGTTTCTCAGGTATGATGTCTGCATCTCATTTTCATAGGCCGCGATAGGAGTTTCAGCCTCTTCTGGTTCTATTTTCTCTCTGGACCTGCTCTCGCTGTGTTCCCTCTCACCGCTGGTGGACACAGCTTTCTGTTAGAGCAAAAACACTGTCTTTCGAGATGCTCAGCAGCATCCTCAAAAAGCGCTCAGGAAATTAGGAGCACTTTTTAGTGTGCACGTGTTCAGTCCTACAATCACAGTGCACAGCATGCTTGGTTCCATGGACAGCGTGAGAACGCAAGCACCTGCTGACTGACCTCAGCCTCAGTTCTAAACAGGAACCTGGCTGGAGTCAAGCCCTGCACGTTCACTCCCATTGTCAGGACGCAGCTCTCACCAAAAGCAAGTCGGCAATGTTCCGTCTGTTCAACAAAAAGTTTACTGTTTTTTTTTTCGCCCCATTATAAAACACACACTTATCGTTAAATTCAAGGAATAAAGAAAACTAGTAAATAAATCACCTACCACTCAAACTGGGCAAATTTTCAAGCCAAATAAAAACAGGGTCCAAAAGGTTCTTACTCAGTGTAAAGGCTTTAAACGAGGTGAATCACAGAGTTAAGAGAGAGGCTGTATGGGTGCTGACTACCGCCACTGGGTTATCACAGAAAATCAAATGTGTACTAAAATAGGTATTTCATCTGTTGTTAATAACGTTTGGGAACACATGACTGCATAAACACAGACACAAGATTAGTCATAACCATTTTCCAAGAGTCTTTCTTTCACTGCTACCATAGTTTGCATGAGTCCACTTACTGGTAACCCAGCCTCCTTGAACAAAAGGCTCCTGACCTAACCACTAACAGTTAAGGACCAATACACTCATTGGGTTCCATTCAATTCAACATTACATTCAACACCTAATATGTCCCAGGCAGGGCAGATCCAGGTTTTATGAAACCCTGAAACTTATGTGAGGGGGCAAGGTAGAGTATTTTAAAGGAAAAAAAATACATACTATATATTACTTTTGAAGACTTAATAAAAAAACATAGCCACATAAAAACATTCCTAGGAACCCACCCAGGGCCTTGTAAAGAACCCATGCAAGCGAGGATGAGAGAGCATGTCTGTGCCTGTGCAGCTTAGGGAAGAGGTAGGAACTGCTTCCTAGATTAAGGGATGTCTCAGCAGAGATCGGGAGGCGGCACAGGAAGCCATCTCCAGGCACAGCAAATTAGTTCAATGGTGGAAACAAAGGAAATTTCAACCAGCTTCATCTTCATAAGCACGTGCAAACTAAAAGAAGTATATAATACCAATGTGGACCTCTTAGATTAAAATTTAAAAGATGAACAAAAAACACTGGTACTCAGTGCTGGGAGGTTCGTAAGAAACTGACAATCTCAAGACACTAGCAAGAGTATAACTAAAACAACCTTTCTGAAGGGCAAGTGGGGAATATTTTTCAAAGGCCTTAAAGCATGTCCACTTTTTGGCCGAGCAATTCCAGTTCTAGTAATGTATCCTAAAGAAATTATTGCACAAGCATTCAAAATGTAGATACAGTCTGTTGGGGTTTTCTTTTCTTTTAAATAAACTTCATGTATTAAGAATTAGATTTTAGGGCTAGGCATGGTGGCTCATGCCTGTAATTCCAGCACTTTAGGAGGCTGAGGTGAGTGGATTGCTTGAGCCCAGGAATTTGAGACCAGCCTGGGCAATATTGGCGAAACCCCATCTCTACAAAAAATACAGTAATTAATAATTAGCCCAGCGTGGTGGTATGCTCCTGTAGTCTCAGCTACTTGGGAGGCTGAGGCAGGAGGATCGCTTGAGCCTGGTGGAAGCTGCAGTCAGCCAAGATCTCACCACTGCAATCCAGCCTGGGTGAATAAAAAAAAAAATTAGATTTTAAAATTATAGAACATTCATATAATAAACTATAAGGCAGCCAGTAAAAGTGATGCACTTAGATACAGACATGGAAAGATTACTATATTAAGTTTAAAAAGCAACTTACAAAATTGTCATTTAATACTATTTAAAAATATATAAAAATAATACACCATGTACAGTACATGACTCTAAAATAAAAATACAATTAATCTTACGTAAAAATGGGCAAAGGAAGCCGGGCATGGTGGCTCACACCTGTAATCTCAGCACTTTGGTAGGCCAAGGTGGGTGGATTACAAGGTCAGGAGATTGAGACCATCCTGGCCAACATGGTGAAACCTCGCCTCTAAAAAAATGAAAATGAAAAATAAAAAAACAAAAATAAATTAAAAATTTTTTTAATGGGCAAAGGATTTGAGCCAAGAGCAACTGCTCATGTCTATAATCCCAACACCTTGTGAGGCCAAGATGGGAAGATCACTTGAGACCGGCCTGGGCAACACAATACAGTAAGACTCTGTCTTTAAAAAAAAGAAAAAGACAGTGTGGCGATTCCTCAAGGACCTAGAAATAGAAATTCCATTTGACCCAGCAATCCCATTACTGGGTATATATCCAAAGGATTATAAATCATTCTATTATAAGGACACATGCACACGAATGTTCATTGCAACACAGTTTACAATAGCAAAGACCTGGAACCAACCCAAATGCCCATCGATGATAGACTGGACAGCGAAAATGTGGCACATATACACCATGGAATATTATGCAGCCATCAAAAACGATGAGTTTGCATTCTTTGTAGGGACATGGATGAACCTGGAAGCCATCATTCTCAGCAAACTGACACAGGAACAGAAAACCAAACA
>PVKV010023993.1:0-32271 GCA_004027835.1 Alouatta palliata
CAAAATGGCAGGATCAAATTCACACATAACAATATTAACCCTAAATGTAAATGGGCTAAATGCCCCAGTCAAAAGACATAGACTGGCAAACTGGATAAAAAGCCAAAACCCATCGGTGTGCTGTATCCAGGAAACCCATCTCACATGCAAAGATACACAAAGGCTCAAAATAAAGGGATGGAGGAAGATTTACCAAGCATATGGAGAGCAAAAAAAAGCAGGAGTTGCAATTCCCATCTCTGATAAAATAGACTTTAAACCGACAAAGATCAAGAGAGACAAAGAAGGACATTACATAATGGTAAAAGGATCAATGCAACAAGAGCTAATGATCCTAAATATATACGCACCCAATACAGGAGCACCCAGATACATAAGGGAGGTTTTATATATATATAGATACACTTTAAGTTCTGTGGTACATGTGCAGATCATGTAGGATTGTTACATAGGTATACACATGCCATGGTGGTTTGGAGCATTTATCCCCCCATCACCTACATTAGGTATTTCTCCTAATGTTATCCCTCCCCAATCCCCCCACCCTCTGCTTTCCCTCCCTTAGCCCTCCTATCCCCCAACAGGCCCCAGTGTGCGATATTTCCCTCTCTGTGTCCTTGCGTTCTCATTGTTCAACACCCACTTATGAGTGAGAACATGTGGTGTTTGGTTTTCTGCTCTTGTGTCAGTTTGCTGAGAATGATGGTTTCTATATTCATCCATGTTCCTGCAAAGGACATGAACTCATTCTTTTTTATGGCTGCCTAGTATTCCATGGTGTATATGTGCCACATTTTCATTATCCAGTCTATCATTCATGGGCATTTGGGTTGGTTCCAGGTCTTAGCTATTGTAAACAATGGCACAATGCCACAATGAGCACACCAGTGCATGTATCTTTATAATAGAATGATTTATAATCCTTTGGGTATATACCCAGTCATAGGATTGCTGGGTCAAATGGTATTTCTAGTTCTAGATCCTTTAGGAATTGCCACACTGTCTTCCACAATGATTGAACTAATTTACACTCCCACGAACAGTATAAAAGCATTCTTATTTCTCCACATCCTCTCCAGCATCTGTTGTCTCCTGATTTTTTAATGATTGCCTTTCTCACTGGTGTGAGATGGTATCTCAATGAGGTTTTGATTTGTATTTGTCTAATGACCAGTGATGATGAGCATTTTTTCGTATGTCTGATGGCCGCATAAATGTCTTCTTTTGAAAAGTGTCCGTTCATATCCTTCACCCACTTTTGAATGGGTTTGTTTGTTTCTTGTAAATCTGCTTTAGTTCTTTGTAGATTCTGAGATGGGTAGATTGCAAAAGTTTTGCCCATTCTCTTGGTTGCCAGTTCACTCTAATGATAGTTTCTTTTGCTGTGCAGAAACTCTTAAGTTTATTTAGATCCCATTTGTCTATTTTGGCTTTTGTTGCTATTGCTTTTGGTGTTGTCGTTATGAAGTCCTTGCCTATGCCTATGTTCTGAATGGTATTGCCTAGGTTTTCTTCTAGGGTTTTTATGGCATTAGGTCTTATGTTTAAATCTTTAATCCATCTGTAGTTAATTTTAGTGTAAGGTGTAAGTAAGGGGTCTCCAGTTTCAGCTTTCTGCACATGGCTAGTCCAACCATAATTTCAACCATGTTGCTCAATTTTGTTAGAAACAAAAAAGGACCAAAACTATTTCTTTTCAGTTTATCCTGAATTTTATAATTTGATGAGTGAACTACCTTGTTTCTTCTATAACTCTCTTTACAATAAAACATATGAAGCATGGAAAGGGGAAATTGGACATTAGGGGGATACCAACAACTGGAGTCATTGGGGGTCTCCTCTTAGTGATATTTTTATCAGCCTATTTGGTGACAGTCCTTGTAAACACCCTTATTATTACCCTGATTCTTGTGGATTACAGGCTGCACTCACCTATGCATTTCTTCCTCAGCAATCTGTCTTTCAGTGAAATGTTAACCATAACCTGTGCTGTTTCTACAATGCTAGCGTGTTTCTTGCCAGGAAGAAAGATAATCTCATTTGGTAGATGCTTTGCTCAATCGTATTTCTATTTTCTTTCTGGATGCACTGAGTTTATTCTTCTTGCTGTAATGTCCTATGACTGCTGTGTGGCCATTTGCAGTCCTCTCCAGTACCCTGCAATTATGACCAGCTCACCCAGTGCCCACCTCGTCATCCTTTCCTGGGTGGGTGGCCATACTGTGGTCCCAACGTGACTGATCACTTTTTCTGTGACAGTGCCCCTCTCCTCCACCTGGCCTGTGCTCACATTCATGCTATTGAGCTGTTGGACTTCCTCAGCTCCCTGGTCCTGCTCATCAGCTCCCTCTCACTCACAGTGGTCTCCTATGTTTACATCATCTCCACCATTCTGTAGATACCCTCAGGCCAAGGTCAATGCAAAGCCTTTGCCACCTGTGCCTCTCACTTCACAGTGGTCTCCATGGGCTATGGGATCTCCATCTTTGTCTATGTTCCCCCATCAAGAAGAGCAGCCTGCACCTCAACAAGATCCTATTTATCCTGCCAGCATCATCACCCCCCTCCTGAATCCCTTCATCTTCAGTCTGCAGAATGAAGCCACAAAAGATGCACCGAAAGACGCCTTGGCCAAAGGACAGAGCTTGCTCAAGAGGATGAAGCTTAAATGACAGAAAGTTTGAGAATCCTCCCCAAACTTGAGTAATCTCTGCCTTGCAGAGAATGAATTAGGGAAGTGAAACTATGAATGTGGAAGAGTGGCTATGTTAAGTCCTATTATTTACACTCATAACATAAACTGTATTTATTTACAAGTTATTTTTAATATGTCTAAATATTAAACGTAGTAATTGGTATTGGTGACAGTGATACAGTACTACATTCACTAGTTTATCAATGTGCTGGTGGCAGATCTGTGTTTAGAGTGGTCAAGGCAATAGTCAGTATCACAGATGGCCTCTATTGTGTATATTACTTTGTTGAGTTTATATGTTGCAAATTCAGGAAAAAGAAAAAAACCTTTCAACTCTGTGATTCTATATGAAGTATGTGCAAACACATTAGAATATAATTATCGTGAAATAAATTTTAAGAAACATCTGGATTTAAAGAATTTTAGATCAACGGATACCTCTCGGTGTGTTTGCTAATTAATAAAAATCAGTTTCTTACAAATAAAATTACTAAGAAAATGTTCATTTTAAGTGCTAGATAGCAGAGAAGATTTATCACCTAAAATATGCCATCAATATAAGGTAAGCAAAAATCTTAACGTGGCAGCCATTCTGCGTTTGCCATGGCCCTGTCCTGTTTAATTCTCAATGGGTTTATTTTCGTACTTTTGCAGAAGAAACTTAAGCAAGCTAGAACTGGAAGGTACTTTAATTTTTCATATGTATTTGTTTTTCCTTAATGAAGGCTCATTTACTTGAAATGTAAAAACTTTCACTGAATACAAATAGAAAACGTGATGTAAAAAAAGAATATAATTAGTCAAAGAATAACTTCTGAGGTAAATGTTAACCATTTGCTGATGTTTAAACTTAATTAAACTTAAGAGTTTAATAAAACAAGAGTTTCTGCACAGCAAAAGAAACAATCATTAGAGTGAAAACCCATCTCTACTAAAAATACAAAATTAGCTGGGTGTGGTGGCGCATGCCTGTAATCCCAGCTACTCAGCAGGCTGAGGCAGGAGAGTCACTTGAACCTGGGAGGCAGAGGTTGCATTGAGCTGAGATCACGCCATTGCATTCCAACCTGGGCAACAAGAGTGAAACTGCATCTCAAAATAATAATAACGATAATGTTGTTCTTAGATACATTCTTGCCCAGAGTAAACTAAATGGCCTTTTGACTTCTTGAGAACTAAAGTTGCCAGAGTAAACTTTCATTTAGTTGCCAGAGTAGATTAAACGGCCTTTTGACTTCTCGATCACCTGAGGTCAGGAGTTTGAGACCAGCCTAGCCAATATGGTGAAACCCCATCTCTACTAAAAATACAAAATCAGCCGGACTGGTGGTAGGTGTCTGTGATCCCAGCTACTTGGGAAGCTGAGGCAGAAGAATTGCTTGAACCCGGGAGGCGAAGGCTGCAGTGAGCTGAGACTGTGCCATTGCACTCCAGCCTGGGTGAGAGAGCGAGACTCTGTCTCAAAAAAAAAAAAAAACCAGAAGAAAAATTCAGGGTGAGGTTGCTTGAATGAAAATAAACGAGGTACTTTTAAAAGCCAGAAGCAGGGAGGAAATGTTGACTCAGTAGCTGCTACACTTGAGGGCTGTGCTTTTTTTGGTGGGGGGGCAGGGGGCATTGTGAATTTGCCAACCCAATACTCCCATAGACAGTTTTTTTCTTTCTCTCTAAACATGGAATTTGACACTTCTTGTTTTAGAGCTTGAAACTTACTTCTGTTTCATCTGAGTTCCTTCCTCAGGAAAGGACACCCAGGCCTCCAAATCACCCCAGATCCTCTCAACCAGATAATGAGATGCCAGTCTAGTCCCTTATTCAACATGATTGCTTCCTTACTTCTCCACAGTTCCTATTTTCCCACACAGTGTTACATTTCTTCCCTGCTGCTACATAAACCCCTAATTTTAGTCAGACAGAGTGATGGATTTGAAGTTGAGCTCCTATTTCCTCTGCTGTAGCACCTGATAAAAAGCTTCTTGTTTGGCAATAATTGTATCAGTGATTGACATTCTGTGCGGTGAGCAGCAGGACCTAGACCGAACTCCTGGTTTGGTAACAAATTGGGCTGATTTGGGAGCTATGGAGCTAGGAGATTGTGAATCCCCAAAGCTGAAGCAAAGGGTTTGGCCAAGGAGATCTGACAGCCTCTGTGAAAGGGTTCAAAGTAAGGAAGAAAACACAGTTGTCCTGAAGAAATGGTTTCAGGAGCCCAAAGCCATGATGCCAAAGAAGTTACAAAAAAGAACAGGGAGGAATATTGTCAGATGACTGCCGATTCCATGTTTTAACAATGTCACAGAGTAGGGAGGAGTATGGTCAGATGACTGCCGATTCCATGTTTTAACAATGTCACAGAGTATGGAGGAATAATGGTCAGATGACTGCCGATTCCATGTTTTAATGTTGTCACAGAACAGGGAGGAATAATGGTCAGATGACTGCAGATTCCATGTTTATGTTTTTTTTTTTTTTTTTTTTTTTTGAGACAAGAGTCTCACTCATCACCAGGTGCCAGGCTGGAGTGCAGTGACGCGACCTCAGCTCACTGCAACCGCCGCCGCCAGGGTTCAAGCAATTTTCCTGCCTCAGCCTCCCGAGTAGCTGGGACTACAGGCGTGTGCCACCACGCCCAGCTAATTTTTTTGTATTTTTAGTAGAGACGGGGTTTCACCATGTTGACCAGGATGGTCTCGATCTCTTGACCTCGTGATCCGCCCGCCTCGGCCTCCCAAAGTGCTGGGATTACAGGCGTGAGCCACCGCGCCCGGCCCGATTCCATGTTTAATGTTGTCACAGAGTGGGGAGGAATGATGGACAGATGACTGCAGATTCCATATTTTAATGATGTCACAGAGTAAGGAGGAATAATGGTCAGATGACTGCTGATTTCATGTTTTAATGTCACAGAGTAGGGAGGAATATGGTCAGATGACTGCAGATTCCATGTTTTAATGACGTTACAGAGCAGGGAGGATTAATGGTCAGATGATTACAGATTCCATGTTTTAATGATGTCACGGAACAGGGAGGAATATGGTCAGATGACTGCAGATTCCATGTTTTAATGATATCACAGAAGGCAGGACACAATTGGAGAGGAATATTAGAGAAGGAGGATGGTTGGGGGTGGTGTTAGCTAAAAGACTTGCAACTCTGCAACCTGTAAATGAGTCAGAGGATGGATTTATGCTAATTAAGGAGTGGAGTGGATTAAAATTTGGTCGTATTGACAAAAACAAAGAGGAGCTTTATTCATCCCAAAAGAACTCTCAGGAGAATATACAAATTTAGGTTAGATTACTCCTATTAAACAGAAACTGCCTGGTGAGGCACTCCACATAGCATTTGTAAATACAATGACATCTACATGTAATCCAGTCCACCACTTCAATGCATGGATGTGCTGTAAGGGAAATGCGTTTCTAAGAACAGTGCTACAGATGACATTCTGTCAGCCAGTGTCAGAGACAAAACAGCTTAAGCTCAGCAACTCTAGAACCAGCAGGGGAAGAAGCGAGCTGAGCCACTCCATCACACCCTCCTCAAAACTATAGTGACTCTCAACATCAGAAGCCAGTGCCTTTCCTTAGGATCCAAGGCACTAGGAAATCTGAATTCAAGTGAGCCTAGTTATCAATTCGCCCATACATTTGAGCAAATATATTGTTTTGCTGTGTCTCATTATACCTGCAAAAGAGAAAAATGTTCTGGCATCTGCCAGTTACAGAGAACCAGAGCAAGATCATATACGTAAAATGCAGAAAAACATGGATTTTACTTTTGACAAAATCATCTTTTAAATTCCCTCTTTCAATAGCTTCTACTTATTAACTTGTTTTTTCAGTTAGTATTTGTTGAGTGTCCATATGTGCCAGTTACTCTTCAAGGTCCTGGGGATAAATAGAGCAGTGAACAAAGTCGAAAAAATCTCCCTACCTAATGTAGCTTACCTTTTGACTCACCATCCTTCCATTCATTTTGCTATTTCATTTCCTTTTCTTCAATTAAATATATTTAATACATGCCCAGGCGAGGTGGCTCACACTTGTAATCCCAGCACTTTGGTAGGCCAACATGGGCAGACTGCTTGAACCCAGGAGTTTGAGACCAGCCTGGCCAACATGGTGAAACCCTGTCTCTACAAAAAATACAAAAATTAGCTGGGTGTGGTGGCGCATGCCTGTAGTTCCAGATACTTGGGAGGCTGAGGTGAGAGGATCATTTAAGCCTGAAAGGTAGAAGCTGCAGTGAGTCACTTTGTGCCACTGCACTACAGCCTGGACAGCACAGCAAGACCCTGCCTCAATATATAGACATATATACATACAGATATATGCCAGGACCTATACTAAGCATGTATTATCTATTAGCTCATTTAATACTCTGAACGGCCTTCTAAGAGTGACACTAACACCTCTTCATTAACTGTCAGAAGAAATGCAGCAGCTGGCTGTGGTGGCTCAAGCCTGTAATCCCAGCACTTTGGGAGGCTGAGATGTGCGGATCACCTGAGGCAGGGAGTTTGAGACCAGCCTGACCAACATGGAGAAACCCTGTCTCTACTAAAAATACAAAAATATTAGCCGGGCGTGGTGGCGCATGCCTGTAATCCCAGCTACTCAGGAGGTTGAGGCAGGAGAATCACTTGAACCTGGGAGGCGGAGGCTGCAGTGAACCGAGATCACACCATTGCACTCCAGCCTGGGCAACAAGAATGAAACTCTCTTCAAAAAAAAAAAAAAAGGAGAGGAAGAAATGATGCAGCGCAGAAACGTGGCACAGTTAGCCTCCATCTTCTTAGCAAGGGACACAGCCTTTAATTTGGAGCCAGAGTCTATTTTTCTTTGCTAAGCTTCTGCTCTTTAGCTTTTATCTTTAATGTCACGTCTTTAATGTTTTGCTAATACAGATCTATGTGTGTTCTCCAAGAAACTATTCATTTTCATTATGCACTTGGCCAGCTGCCTGTAATCCCAGCACTTGGGGAGGCCAAGGCGGGTGGATCACCTGAGGTCAGGAGTTCAAGACCAGCCTGGCCAACATAGTGAAACCCTGTCTCTACTGAAAGTACAAAAATTAGCCGGCCGTTGGTGGTATGCATCGGTAATCCCAGCTACGCAGGAGGCTGAGACAGGAGAATTGCTTGAACCTGGGAGGCGGAGATTGCAGTGAGCTGAGATCATGCCACTGCATTCCAGCCTGGCATCAGAGGGAGACTCTGTCTCAAAAAATAAAAAATAAATTATGCACTTAACCTTTAGGCAGAAGGCCTCAAAATACTTTGCTCTGGCTGCCACCAGAGATCCAGGCCAAGACCTTGTCCTTACAATAAAGACCCACAAACTCCACAGGATCCCCAAGGACCTGAGTCATCTGGCCGGGCCTCTCACTGCAGCCTTATCTGCTGCCACCAGTCTGGCCCCGCCTGCCAGCCTGCCTGGCCTTCTCGTGTCATCTGGGTATGTCTTGCTCCCTCCTGCTGACATTTACCCTGTACCCTTCACGCCTTCTGGGTGCATGGCCTTGGGGAGTCCCACTTCCGGCTTTCCAACTTGTGTTCACCTATCAAAGGTTAGCTCAGAGACCTCAGGAGTCTGCCCCCAACCCTGCAGCCTGGTTCAGAGTCCTCTGTTCTATTCCTGCAGGACTAGTGAGTGGCCTTCCTTAAAGTTATTAGTTTATCATTGTATGTTTGCATGACTTCATATCCACCTCTGCTAGTTGATCTTAAGGCTCCTTGAGAAACGGAGTCCCACCTCTTTTCCTTAACATGTGCTTTCAGTACCTGGAGCAATGTCTGAGGCTCCTGACCACAAACACGCAATGTGTGCTCAGGGACGGACTGATTTACCAGAGGCACACCCATCACTTTCAACTCAGCCTTACTCAAGTTATTTTGCACAGATGCAGACACTGCCCCAGACTTGTCTCCTTTCTGGACGACATTAGAGACTTTAGTCCTCCCATTGGATGAAGTAACATATTCTGTCAAATCATTTTGCTCCTGTCTCAGCCTCCCCCATCTGACAGGTACAACACTGAGAGGCTAAGCTTGAATTATTCCTTCTGATAATCTCTACAGCTTTGTCATCTCCAAGACTGGCTTTGCAACAATCCTAAAACGTGTATTCCGTATGGGACCCTCGTTGAACTAGGCCAGATATTTGTTGAAATATTTCAATTGTTTTTTGCTGGGCTAGAAACCTGTCATTATGCACACCTAGGCAGGCCTCTTCCCGGGTCAGGCGGTGTCTCATGTCTTTATCAAGAGGTAATTAGTGTAAGAGAAAAAATGAAGTTTGAAAGAAAACATTTTAAAGAGTGATTATGCCATATAAAGGGGAAAGGTCTTTTAAGAAACGAAAGGCATCAGTAAACAATGAAAAGGACTCGGAGGGTGGAAGGTGGGCGAGGGTGAGAGATCACTTAATAAGAGCAATGCAGAGGATTAGAACGACCGCTGCACTAAAGCCTAGACTTTATGCCATGTATCCAAGTCACAAAACTGCACTGGTAGCCCAGAAATCTATACAGAATCTACTTAATAATGATGGAGGCCAGGCGCGGTAGCTCACACCTTAATCCCAGCACTTTGGGAGGCCAGTTTGGGAGGCCGAGGGCGGTGGATGACCTGAGGTCAGGAGTTCAAGACCAGCCTGGCCAATATGATGAAACCCCCTTGTCTACTAAAAATCCAAAATTAGCCCTGTATGGCGGTGCATGCCTGTCATCGCAGCTACTGGGAGGCTGAGGCAGGAGAATCGCTTGAACCCGGGAGGTGGAGGCTGCGGTGAGCCGAGATGGCGCCACTGCACTCCAGCCTGGGCCACAAAGCAAGACTCCTTCTCGAAAAAGAGACGGAAGGAAGGAGCTTAGTGATTCTCCAAATGTACAGACAGTGAAGGTGCCGCACGAGGGGCTGCAGTCAGAACCGCAGTTTCCTGGGGGCAGGGCGGGATGCCACCCGGACGGTTGGTTTCACCCTCGCCGCTGGGAGGGCCTGGGCAGTAGCTGTCACCGGACTGGCTCGTCTCTGCTCTCACTGGAGCCCGCGGCCGCCGCCCACCCGCGCCTGCTGGTCCCGCGGCGTGGGGCTCCTCCCTGCCGCGCCCGAGCCCGAGGGGACACAGCGCGGCGGCCGGGACGGAGGGAGGAGGGCGGCGCCCCGGCGGTCGCGGAGGCCGGTATGGCCGCGGGGCCGCCCGCGGAGCGGCTGCGCCAGGAGGCCCGGTGCCCCGTGTGCCTGGACTTCCTGCAGGAGCCGGTCAGCGTGGACTGCGGCCACAGCTTCTGCCTCAGGTGCATCTCCGAGTTCTGCCAGAGGTCGGACGGCGCGCGGGGCGGCGTCTACGCGTGTCCGCAGTGCCGGGGCCCCTTCCGGCCCGCGGGCTTCCGGCCCAACCGCCAGCTGGCGGGCCTGGTGGAGGGCGTGCGGCAGCTGGGGCTGGGCGCGGCGGCCGCGGGGGCGCGGCGCTGCGCGCGGCACGACGAGGACCTGAGCCGCTTCTGCGAGGAGGACGGCGCGGCGCTGTGCTGGGTGTGCGACGCCGGCCCCGAGCACGCCGCGCACCGCACCGCGCCGCTGGAGGACGCCGCCGGCCGCTACCGGGTGAGGGCGCCCCGCGGCGGGTCGGAAGCGCGGGAGGGGAGGCGCGGGCGACCGTCCGGCGCGCAGCCGTCGAGGCCGCCCCGGGCTCCGGAGGCTCCCGCGGCCTCCGCACCCGCCCGTGCCCGTCCCCGCGGCGCACGCGCAGCTCGGGCGCCCTCGCCTTTGCTGTGGGGACCCCCTTTGCGACCCCTGTTCTGGGGCGCGCACACACCCGCTGTTTTAGACTGGCCGCCTCTCCGGCAAAGCCCTCTCTTGTCTTCTAATTCGCGCGGGGCTCGTTCTAACTCGTCTTTAATCTACTGCATACTTAACCAAAGGGCTGTCAATCACGCTGTAATGCATGGCAAATACTATCTTTCTTAAAATTTTTATTTATTTATTTTGTTTGTTTTAAATTAAGGTTTAGAATGTTTTCCCCTTAACTTCTCTCTGCATCTACCAATGTCTCTTGTTATTTCTTCTTGATTTTGGTCATTTGAGAGATTTAGGTACTAGGTAATTTCTAGCTAGACTTTGTGGTATGTTCTTGGCTTCTTTTTAAATCCAGAAAACACCATACAGAGGATTGCTAGTGTAACATTTCTTTTCTTCTTTCTTCTTCTTTTTTTTTTTTTTTTTTTTTTGAGACGGAGAGACGGAGTCTTGCTCTGTAGCCCAGACTGGAATGCAGTGGGGTGATCTCTGCTCACTGCAACCTTCGCCTCCCAGTCCCATTTCAAGCGATTCTCCTGCCTCAGCCTCCCGAGTAGCAGGAAGTACAGCCACGCACCACCACGCCCAGCTAATTTTTGTATTTTTAGTAGAGATGGGGTTTCACCATGTTAACCAGGCTGATCTTGAACTCCTGACCTGGTGATCTGCACACCTCTGCTTCCCAAAGTGCTGGGATTACAGGAGTAAGCCACCGCGCCGGGCCTCTCGTGTAACATTTCTAAAGGTGTTCTCTGTATTTTCAGTAGTGATTCAGTGATATACCAAATAAATATTATCTAAGCTCCTGTGCCTGTCCGTGAAAGCTTTCTAGGGCCGTAAGT
Source organism: Alouatta palliata (assembly GCA_004027835.1). NCBI lineage: Eukaryota > Metazoa > Chordata > Mammalia > Primates > Atelidae > Alouatta > Alouatta palliata. The sequence goes on from PVKV010023993.1 coordinate 11,339, forward strand.
TGTTTCTATAGCTCTTGTCTTAACTAACCAGGAGACCCAGCACATTTAGCCGAATCACTGTTGTCCTGTGTCACATCTGCTTGCTTTTGCTGACAGTTTGTTTGCCCTGAGGGAGCTTTTCTCTATCTACAAGTGTCAGAGTGCTTCGTTCTTTGTAAACACCAAAACAAACGCCACTTGCCCGACTGGATCAAATGGTGAATTCTACTGTTATTTTATGTATAACAATTATTATATTCTCCTTTTAAAAACAATTGATATGTTTGTAGGATTTATTGAGTAGCTTTGAGAATAGAATTTTTAAATTAAAATCCTGTTTTTATATGTATCTTTGTGGGTATTTTCTGTAAATAAAATACACACATTCACCTCTAGCGAGGGCCCTATCATTAAAGGGAGATTTAGTTCTCATTGTATTTTTACCTATTGTAAGATTTAAAATTATCGTATTGTATTTTTTCATATGAAATGTGTTAACCTACCAAGTTTCTTCTGACCTAATAGTACTACTACTAATACAATAATAAACCCTTGTTTTATCATAAAGTAACCAATAACTTCAAGAAGTTGAAATATAGAGAGAGATAATAGCATCACTCTTCATCCAAACACCAATAAATGACATTTCATCTAATATCATTCTCATTTACATCAGCCCAGTTTCAATATGTCCATTACAAGCACATTTTTTTCAAAATTAATGTTGTTTTGTAAAATATTCTAATCTATTGGATGTTATCATTTTATTTCTTGTCATGAAACATTCTGTAGTGTCTTATTTTAATTCTATCCTATTAATGTAAGTTTTTTTCTCCCCTATTTTTAACATTTTAGTTATTCCATCATATATAGTGATGCAGTGAGCATACTTTTAGGTAAATATTTGATTGTGTCTGGCATTAAAATACACTTAGGGAGGTAGGCATCGTGGCTCATGCCTATAATTCCAGCACATTGAGAGGCCAAAATGGGACAGTCTCTGGAGGCCAGCAGTTTGACATCAGCCTGGACAACATAGTGAGACCCCATCGCTACAGAAAACAAAATTAACTGGGTATAATGACGTGTGCCTGGAGTCCTAGCTACTTGGGAGGCTGAGGTGGGAGGATCACTTGAGCCCAGGAGTTGGAGGCTGCAGTGAGCCATGATTGCATCACTGCATAACAACCTGAGTGACAGAACGAGACCCTGACTCTAAAACTAAAATACATTTGTTTAGTTTTTAATGATATTGAACATTTTTATGTGCTTTCTAGGGACTGCTTAAGTTGATCTTTGTATTTCCTCACACATCTGAGTGACGTCAGGTACTCAGTGACATGAGGCATCTGTAACAGCTTTGGAATATCTTCCCAAACAGGTGCAGCTCCAGATGGCTCTGGAACTTGTGAGGAAAGAGATGGAGGAGGCCTTGACTCAGGAGGCCAACTTGGGGAAAAAGACTGTTGTTTGGAAGGTAAGAGCATGTTGGGGCTTTAGGAGGCTTGTGTGTTTGAAGGATCCAGATTGGATCAGTCAGTCTTCCAGCATCATCCATTCTCCAGCACTTTTGTTCCGTCTCTATAGTTGCTCAAGAAGAACATCTCAGGGCCATCCTGCATCATCCCGGTCCCCTCAAATGATATGGTTCATTTTTGTTGTTTTGGTCTCTATTGCCATCACCCAATCCAAATTATAATTCAGTAGCTTTACTAGCTTGATCTTACTGTGAAACCCACTGCTGTATCCCCATCACATAGAATAGCATCTTATACTGTCACTACTAGTTTAAAAATATTTGTTAGGTGAATGAGATAATGAACATTTCACAACTTTGTAACAGATGAAACTACAGTGCAAGATGATCATCTTATATACAGGGAATAATCTGAACAAGCAGCCTTTTTTGATCATGTATACGTACACATATTCCATCTTTTTTACACCTCACCAGCTCTTTTTATTCCCTTAATGTTTCGTTTATCCACATGCATATGCACACACATACACACACACACAGTGATTGACATACACACAGTGATTCCCAGTCTGGGGCGATCCCCCCACTTTAGATACATTTTGCCACATCTGGAGATATTTTTGGTTGTCACAACTGAGGAAGGGTGGGTGCAGTACACCTGTCATCCAGTAGAGGCAGGAATGCAGCTTAGTACCCTGTAGTCCACAGGATAGTCCCCATAACTTACGAGAAAAAACCGATCTGTTCAAGATGTCTATAGTGTCAAGACTGAGAAACGATATATAGAAACTGTGTGTATAGTTCTACATATTCATATAGTGTATCATATACGATATATATAATAGGTTATACCTGACAGAATATTCCTGTTCTCTCTCCTTTTCCAAATAACCCTTCTTTTCTGATCACTCTATATATTTGTAATTCTTTTCTTCTTTTCTTTGAAAATTTAGTCTTATACTCCATCTTTACACAGATATTACATAAAGGCTTTTTTTTTTTGAGATGGAGTTTCACTCTGTCGCCCATACTGGAGTGCAGTGGTGTGATCTTGGCTCACTGCAACCTCTGCTGCCTGGGTTCAAGCGATTCTCCTGCGTCAGCCTCTTGAGTAGCTGGGATTACAGGCACCTGCCACTGTGCCTGGCTAATCTTTGTATTTTTTTAAGTAAAGTTGGGGTTTCACTATCTTGGTCAGACTGGTCTTGAACTCTTGACCTTGTGATCCACCCGCCCAGCCTCCGAAAGTGCTGGGATTACAGGCGTGAACCACCACGCCTGGCCATAAAGACTATTTTTTAACTACATTTTTCTACATGTACTGCATTACTAGATTATAATAGATACATAGTGATAGGAAAAAATAACACTTATCCCAGAAGAAAAATGTACATTATAGGTAAATAATGTGCATAGTGGTAGGAAAGGATAAAAGTTATCAATATTAAATAATATTGATGTTAATAACATCAGTACCTAACATTACTCAGATGTGTGAAGAAATATTAAAACTTATTAATGTTAATACTGACAAGCTTGTTTATCAGTTTTATTAACAAATATTTTTAAACTAGTAGCAACAGTATAAGATGCAATTCGAGGTGAGAGGGATATAGCAGTGGGTTTTATAGTAAGAGCAAGCTAGTAAAGCATAGTTTGGATTGGGTAGTGTCAATAGAGATAAAAAGAGTAAGAACAAATCTTTACAATATTAAATAATGTAAATTATTGACATATAATGTACCTAGTGATAGGATGTACATTATTTAATATTGTAATATTGATTAATAATGTTTGTTCTTCTCAGGCTGAAATACAAGTCCATTGTTTTCAATCCTGGCCTGACCACAGATCTATAAAGTCAGAATCCCCATATTCGGAGATCTGAGTTCCTGCATGTTTTAAACCCTCTACACATTATTGTTAAGTAGGGATGATGCTAAGATCCCTGTTCTAAGCCAAGTAAACTTGCATGATCATTACCATCAAGAATGTATGCGTGTGAGCCAGGTGCAGCAAGCGCGTTTGGTAAAAAGGTATTCTAAATACTGCAGAACAACCTTTCCTGCTTCTCTGTCTGCAGGTATAGTTTCTAAATACTGCAGAACAACCTTTCCTGCTTCTCTGTCTGCAGGTATAGTTTCTAAATGCTGCAGAACAACCTTTCCTGCTTCTCTGTCTGCAGGTATCGTTTCTAAATGCTGCAGAACAACCTTTCCTCTTTCTCTGTCTGCAGGTATCGTTTCTAAATACTGCAGAACAACCTTTCCTCTTTCTCTGTCTGCAGGTATAGTTTCTAAATACTGCAGAACAACCTTTCCTCTTTCTCTATCTGCAGGTATAGTTTCTAAATACTGCAGAACAACCTTTCTTCTTCTCTATCTGCAGGTATAGTTTCTAAATACTGCAGAACAACCTTTCCTGCTTCTCTGTCTGCAGGTATCGTTTCTAAATACTGCAGAACAACCTTTCCTCTTTCTCTGTCTGCAGGTATCGTTTCTAAATACTGCAAAACAACCTTTCTTCTTTCTCTGTCTGCAGGTGTCGTTTCTAAATACTGCAGAACAACCTTTCCTCTTTCTCTGTCTGCAGGTATAGTTTCTAAATACTGCAGAACAACCTTTCGTCTTTCTCTGTCTGCAGGTGTCGTTTCTAAATACTGCAGAACAACCTTTCGTCTTTCTCTGTCTGCAGGTATCATTTCTAAATACTACAGAACAACTTTTCCTCTTTCTCTGCCTGCAGGTGTCGTTTCTAAATACTGCAGAACAACCTTTCCTCTTTCTCTATCTGCAGGTATAGTTGTGCTCAAGAGGGCGGTGTGGAAGGAAGATGGCTTGCAGGCAAATCGCTTCCCACCACACCCTCCCTCACGCCCCAGGTATGACTCTGCTCTTTTCTAGCGGCTGGGTTACTTGCCCCACCCCACAACCGCACAGCCTCTGATATCAAGAGAGCTTCTCATATTTACATGAGTTACATCTTTCAGGAATCACCACATGGAATTCAGAGTTGACTGATTTCAGAAACAAGGTGAAGTCTTCCGAATCTGGTGATCTAGAAAATGGTAGAAGGGGCCAGGCATGGTGGCTCAGGCCTGTAATCCCAGCACTTTGGGAGGCTGAGGTGGGAGGATCACCTGAGGTTGGGAGTTTGAGACCAGCCTGACCAACATGGTGAAACCCTGTCTTTACTAAAAATACAAAAATTAGCCAGGCGTAGTGGCAGGTGCCTGTAATCCTAGCTATTCAAGAGGCTAACGCAGGAGAATCGCTTGAACCTGGGAGGTACAGCTTGCAGTGAGCAGAGATTGTACCACTGCACTCCAGCCTGGGTGACAGAGTGGGACTCCGTCCCCCCCAAAAAAAGAAAACTGTACTGGGCTACTTCTTATATGAATGGACTGAAGTTTGTGCATGTTGTTAGAATGCAGCCAGTCAGTCCCCAGAGTTATGGAGCTCAGGAAATGCTGGACATTGCCTTCTCCAGCATCGTCCTATACACAGCTGCAGGAGACCAAGTGTGATGACGTGATCCACTGTGTCACCTCAGGAGAAGGTGGAAATGCAGAGGCAGCGCTTCCGCTTGGAGTTTGAGAAGCATCGGGGCTTTCTGGCCCAGGAGGAGCAACTGCAGCTGAGGCGGCTGGAGGAGGAGGAGCGAGTGACCCTGCAGAGGCTGCGTGAGAACAAGGGCCGGCTGGCCCAGCAGAACAAGGCCCTGAAGGAGCTGGCAGATGAGCTGGAGGAGAGGTGCCAGCGCCCAGCCCTGGGTCTGCTGGAGGTGAGGCCGGGTGCCAGAAAAGCAGGCAGATGTGAGACTGATGTGGGAGACAAGGACAGTGGCTTTCAGAGACAAATACTTTGGCATTTATGTTCTTTAGGAAATGGGCACCCTAGAATTTCTCAGAAGGCAGCTTAAACCCCCTCGAATTTACTCAGAATCGTGAGATTCTAGAGAATCATATAGTCTGAATCTGGCATGGTGGCACATGCCTGCAGTTCCAGCTACTAAGGAGGCTGAGACAGGAGGATCACTTGGTCCAGGGAAATCGAGACCAGCCTGAGCAACACAGCAAGACCCTCTCTCAAAAAACAAACAAACAGCATATAGTTCTTATTAAGGACTAAAGCATTTTTAAAATTAATTTAATGATTTCTGAGAGTTTAAACAGCTAGGAAAAGGACAGGCTGCCCTCTGCTGGCTGAGAAGTGTTTCTTGCAACCTCACAGGTTGTCACAATGGCACTGCTGTTTCTCAGTGATGGCTAACCCAGAAAGTCTGCATGACACATTTCAGTGTCACAGCCAGAAGGGTCAATAATGATTTACATTGTCGAGCTGGAAACTGTCACATTGGATTGTAAAGCACACACTTGTTTCCTGGCCCGCGTTGTGTGCCCGTTCCAGGCACGGTGAGGAGGGGTTACATGGATTCCTGTGCAGTTTGCTCCCAATCTGTTTGGGATTAGAGAACAGAAAGATGAATAACAGTGAAAGGAAATATTTGCCTTTAATACTCTGTGAAGACATCATATCCCAGTGAACAGCGAAAGCCAAAGTTGTTGATGGATCCGTGTTTTCTTGATAGAATCAATGGCAACAGAAATTTATCTGGGCAACTTCTTTTTTTGAAGATGGAGTTTCGCTCTTGTTGCCCAGGCTGGAGTGTAATGACATGATCTCAGCTCACCACAACCTCCGCCTCCCGGGTTCAATCGATTCTCCGTCCTCAGTCTTCTTAGTAGCTGGGATTACAGGCATGTGCCACCATACCAGGCTAATTTTTTATATTTTTGATAGAGATGGAGTTTCTCCATCTTGGTCAGGCTGGTCTTGAACTCCCAACCTCAGGTGATCTGCTTGCCTCAGCCTCCCAAAGTGCTGGGATTACAGGTGTGGGCCACTGCGCCCAGCCTATCTGGGCCGATTTCTGTCTCCTCCCCAATGACTCATTCAGGGAGTTCTAAACTAAGTGATTCATGTTCTCATTTAACAGCTGACCCACAGATTCTACCTTTTCAGACTTAGTTTTAGACACTGAAAGATCATGAATATAAATAATTATATTAATTGTGTGTATAATATTTATAAGTACAGTGACTAAACAGTACTAGTTACGTGGCAGGGGAGCATTAAATGAGTGAATTTATAAAGCAGTTTAACTTGTCTTATTTTATCTTTTACATATATATGCATATATATAATTTATATTTTATTATTATTGTAATGTTCATTTCCTTGTTAGTAAACTAAGAGTCAGAAAGGAGTTAATTTTCTAAATAGCAGATAGCAAATAAACACAAGAACTTTGACAGTTTCATTCTTTCTTTTTTTTTTTCTTGAGACAGAGTCTCACTCTGTTGCCCAGCCTGGAGTACAGTGGTGTGATCTTGGCTCACTGCAACCTCCACCTCATGGGCTCAAGCGATTCTCCTGCCTCCACCTCCTGAGTAGCTGGGATTACAGGCATGTGCCACTGCACCTGGCTAATTTTTTGGTCGTTGTTGTATTTTTAGTAGAGACAGAGTTTTGCCATGTTGGCTAGGCTGGTCTTGAATTCCTAACCTTAGGTGATCCACCCACCTTGGCCTCCCAAAGTACAAGCCCCCGTGTTCGGCTTGACAGTTTCAGCAATAACATTTATTACCTTAACTCACCATGTCTCACATAACAACCTATTTAAATTTAGCAGTTTACCACCAAGTAGATGTTATAAAACAAATTATAGGGAGGATAAATTCTTGAATAATGTATCTACCTATTTTTTTTTAAAGGCAGAATCTCATTCTGTCACTCAGGCTGCAGTGCAGTGGCATGATCATAGCTCACTGCAGCCTCAGTCTCCCAGGATCAGGCGAGCCTTGTGCCTCAGCCTCCTGAGTAGCTGGACTACAGGTGTGCACCACCATGCCCAGCTAATTTTTTAAAAAGTTCTAGTAGGCATGAGGCTCGGTTGTGTTGCCCAGGCTGTATATTTTTACACTTTCCTTTCCCTTTCTTCCCTGGTACTAATAAGCTACATTTTACCCCCAAAGGCCCAGACCAAGGCCTGACATTCCCATACAGGGTAAAGCAGATTTTTTCCCTGCTTTTATGCCATCAGGACTTATCTGACTGGTGACTGTTTTCAAGGGGGGAGGGGAAACGTATCCCAAATACAATTATTAATATAATAAATATATCACAGTTATATTTATTTAATAATCTACTTTGAGAAAAACTGTTGCTAGTTATTAAAGCCTTCTTTTTTAAATCTACTTAGGTAACCTACTCAATATGAATAGCTCTAGTATGTTGGTTCAAAGAATTAGGAATTTGTAATTATTATAGAGACATTTAGGGAAACATTTTGTGTCTTTATTTGAGGAACCTATCCCTGCCCCTCAAATAAATTCTACAAGTTCTTAGGATCTATTTTATCCTGTTCCGTCTGAACTGGATGCAGAACGTTACTCTGCTGCAATATCTGAGTGCCAGGATTAGTAATTCAGAAGGTAAATTGATAGATGTTCCAGGAATTAACCTAAATTTTGTGTGGCTTTAAAGAAAAGAGATTTGGCCAGACACGGTGACTCATGCCTATAATCCCAGTACTTTGGGAGGCTGAGGTGGGTGGATCACCTGAGATCAGGAGTTTGAGACCAGCCTGGTCAACATGGTGAAACCCCGTCTCTACTAAAAATACAAAAAAAATTTAGCTAGGAGTGTGGTGGGCATCTGTAATCCCAGCTACTCGGGAGGCTGAGGCAGGAGAATCATTTGAACCTGGAGGCAGAGGTTGCAGTGAGCCGAGATCACGCCATTGCACTCCAGCCTGGACAACAAGAGTGAAACTCCATCTCAAAAAAATAAAAAGAAAAGAAAAAAGAGTTTTATTGTTCCCTATAATTTTATCTTAATTGTTAATGTTTTCCAGTAATTTCTAAGGAAATTTTCATGGTGTCCCTAGTCTGACTGTGAAAAGCAATTTGGAGGTCCAGCTTACGCTGTTTGTGTTTTTCTTTCCTTTTCAGGGTGTAAGAGGAGTCCTGAGCAGGTATGTCTGCTTTCTGAATTGGTGAAGGGATTGGGAGAGGCAGAGGAGCTGGTGGATAACCCTGCTGACCTCTGTGGTTTCTGTGGTCTTCTCAGAAGTAAGACTGTCACGAGGCTGGAAGCAGAGAACATCCCCATGGAACTGAGGACAGCGTGTCGCATCCCTGGGAGGAGGGAAATGCTGAGAAAGTTCCAAGGTAATTTGCACTTTAGGGATTGGGAATTCGGTTCCTGGGATTTTCCTAGTATTGCAGTGTGCCAGTCAGCCGCAGTGACCAACAGAACCTGAGGTCTCAGTGGCCCACGTCAGCGGAGATTTATTTCGAGAGTGTGCTGTTGGTTTGTTACTGGGTGTGGGGCCTTCTGTGGCATCTCTCCTCACTCTGGGACCCATGCTGATAGAGCTCCACCTCCCTGCTGGGAGCCATAGACAAGGGCAGGGTTCTAAAAGGGATGGGGGAAGGTTCTCTTCACAGCATCAACGCAACATATCACTTCTGGTCACCACAATGTGTGGAGATTTCTTCTGCAAACAGCCAATCCATTCTCCAACAGATGCTCCAGCCAGAAGTCCTTCCCTGCCATTTGATTTTGACGCTATCTACCTGGAGATGGCATCAGGTCCCACAGGTTGAGGGTTTAGTCCCACAGACTGACCCCACTTCAGATGCTGGTCACAAGCACAGGTTGTGGCCTGTGATTCTGATCAACTGACTATAAATTGGGGTTCCCACAACCTCCTTCTTGAGTTCACCTAATTTCCTGAAACAGCTCACAGAACTCAGGGACACATATTTACTCGCTTATTATAGGGTGTTACAGAGGATACAGATGAACAGCTGGAAGAGATTCATAGGGCAAGGTTTGTGGGAAGCGGCATGGAGCTTCGCACCCTCTCTGGGCATGCTACCTTCAGAACTGCCATGTGTTCAACTATCTGGAGCTCCTCAGAACTCAGTTCTTTTGGTTGTTTTTGTTTTTGTTTTTGTTTTGAGATGGAGTCTCACTCTGTGGCCCAGGCTGGAGTGGAGTGGTACAATCTTGGCCACTGCAACCTCTGCCTCCCAGGTTCAAGCAATTCTCCTACCTCAGCCTCTAGAGTAGCTGAGACTACAGGCGCATGCCTCCACGCCCAGCTAATTTTTGTATTTTTTAGTAAAGATGGGGTTTCACCGTGTTAGCCAGGATGGCCTTAATCTCTTGACCTCATGATCCACCTGCCTCGGCCTCCCAAAGTGCTAGGATTACAGGCGTGAGCCACCGCACCTGGCCTCTTTTGACTTTTTATGGAAGCACTATGTAAACATGATTGGTGAAGTCATAGGCCATTGGTTTATCAACCACCCTTCTCTTCTTCAGAGGTAGGTGGGGGCGTGGCATGCAGGACTGAAAGTTTCCAGCCTCTAATCACGTGGCTGGTACTCCTGGTAACCCACACCCACTGGCTTTCTGGGGGTCACCAACTACAAGTCATCCTACTAGCATACAAAAGGCACTCTTGTCTTTCTGGAAGTTCCAAGGATTTTAAGAACTATATGGCAGTAAACAGGATGTAGACCAAATATATCCTTCACAGTGTCAATGGTACGGTGACTCATGCACTCCTCTTAAAGGCGTCCATGCTGAATGGGGGCATGTGGCCTTCCTGAGATTTCACGGCTATGCCAAACTGTAAAGGAGACAGTGTAGAGGGCAAGGAAGAACTTTCCCCTTTCCCTAGGAATGTTTGCTGAAAATCAACTGACCAAAGACAAATAGGAACACAGGAATAGAAAAGTCGTAACATTCATAGCACAGCAGAACTGCAGGAGGATAATTACCCAGTAACTCAATGGGATATGGATGCTTACATACCCTTCTTTATTGGAGGAAAGGAAGATGGGGAGGTTTGGATGATTTTAGGGGGATAGTAAATGATTTTTTTTTAGGATTCTTTGGGCTTGGTGTACATACAGTGGCTTGGGACAAAGTCTGTTGAAAAGTAGACAGCGGTTTGTGACTACAGTTTGTCCAGGTGTGTTCACAGATTACATCTGTCTTCCTGCAATAGGAGCTAAATTATTTAAGAACACAGGGACTTTAGGCAGATAAATGAGTGTTAGAATAAAGCTTCCTCCAGTGTGTGCTGGTCTCCCAGGACCTTTCATTTAAAATAATGGGTTTACCAGGGTGCCATATTTTAGGGTAAACTTCCCTGGTCTCCTTCAGCGGGAGAGTACACCATGCCAGAAGAATGAGGACCGGTCTATTCGTGAACAACATCAGAGTCATGGCCACCCATAGAGGCTACGTTCGGTTAGAACAATGGGTGCAGAATTGTAGTTTATCTCGTATTAGCTGTGATATGAGTAACGTTAGTCCCAGTAAATTTCCATTTCCTTGTTTATAAAATACTAAAAAAATTGTTTGGAGGACAAAATGAAACATTTGAAAGCACCCCACCTCCTGAGAGTAATCACTATGAAAGCATTGCAGTTATCAGCAAGCAGTTTGGTTTAATTTACTGGCTGAGAGTTTGGTGATTTGCTTGAGTTAGTCAATAAAGCCAAAAATATTGTCAATTATTTTTATGTAGGAATAGGCAGTGTCACAGAAATTTAGTTTGTTCAACCTGATTGTGTTATTCTTTAAAACAGTAGAGATTCAGTATTTTTTAAAATTTCATTTTAAAATCTAATTTATTCCAAGTAAGGAAAATAGACTATGTCTGAATGGTGACTTCATTGCTTACAGAGAAAGATTGTAATGTCCCCTTAATGAGAAAACCCGTCTCCTTACCACAGTACCCACGTTCTCATGGGCAGATGAATATGTACTAAATGTCCGACTTGATTAAAGTTATCATGGCACCATCAGACACAGTAACCTCATATCAATATTTATTTCTATTAAATGAAATAATCAATTCAAAATGTATTACTCATTTTATCTCATCCATTCTTTTAAACGTTGGAATATGTCATTGAACAACAGCAACAAAATACACTGCAATCCATAGCTTTGTGTTGCAGATATTTACTTAAAATACATAGACTGTAAGCGGATGATACAGGATATTGAAGAAAATAAAAAGGAGTGTGAAAAGGGTAACGAGAAGTTCTAGTTTTGAATAAGGTGACCAGGGAAGACCTTGGCCTGTAGCAGATAACCCAGCAAACGTGATCTGGAAGAAAGCATTCAGGCAGCAGAAATGAGCACTAAGGCCTGACGTGGAGGATGGCAGGTGTGTTCCAGGAGCCGTGAGGATGTCAGTGTGAGGACCCTGTGGCAGAGTGAATGACAGGAGGGTTGGAGAGACCAAGGATGGAGCAGATAGGCAAGCCACTCTGAGTATGATACTTTATCCCCGAGCGAAATAGGACATCACTGAAAGATGATTGGGCCAGGCACGGTGGCTCATGCCTGTAATCCCAGCCCTTTGGGAGGCCAAGGTGGGCAGATCACTTGAGGTCAGGAGTTTGAGACCAGCCTGGCCAAGATGGTGAAAACCTGTCTCTACTAAAAATATAAAAATTAGCCCACACCCAGCTACTTGGGAGGCTGAGGCAGGAGAATTGCTTGAACCCGGGAGGTAGAGATTGCAGTGAGCTGAGATCATGCCACTACACTCCAGCCTGGGCAACAAGATTGAGGCTCTGTCTCAAAAAAAAAAAAAAAAGAAAGAAAAATAGTTTGGACTAATGTTTTGTGAGGATCTCTCTATATGCTTTCTTGTAAGTAAATTACAGAGAGGAGAAGATTGACATGGGAAGAACAGCTAAGGGTCCTTGGAGTAATTTGGTGAGAGATGATTATGTTAGAACAGATGTTGTTACTGAAGGTGCCACAAGATGGACAGATTGTTGTTCCATACGGAAGGCAGGGCTGGTAAGATTTGCTGCTGGATTATATATGACGTGCCATAAAAAAGAACAGCCAGGAATGATTCCAAGGTTTTGGATCTTGCAAACTGGCAAAATGTGTGATTGCCACTTATATTGATGAGGAAAGCTGCAGTTGAAGCAGAGGAGGACGTTGGGTTTTGGACATGTGGATATTGCGATGAGTGCTAAATATCCAAATATTGATGTCAGGTAAACAGATGAATGTACAATATGGAGTTTCAGGGTAAAGGTCAAACCTAAGGCCGTGCATTGAGAATCAGTCAGCATGTAAATGGAACTTTCTCAAAGCAATGAGCCAGCCAACCCCCGGGTAGATAGGGAGTGAGCTGAGAGAGAAAGAAGAGGTCCGAGTCTTGGGACCACAGGTTTCTCCAGTGGTGGTGGAGGACGAGGAGAGGAGAACAGCAAACAGGACCAAGGAGCAGTGGCCAGAGAGGAAGGGGAGACATGGATGAGTGTTGTCTTTGGAAACAGGAGATTTTCCGGGACAAATGGATTCTCAGTAGTGTTGATAGCTACAGAAAAATCATTTAAGATGAACTCTGACAAATAACCATTCATCAATGTGGAGGCCCCTGGGAAGATGGACATGTTGGGGTGGGGTGTGGTCATATCATGATGAAGAATTGAGTTTAGGAGAGAAAGCTTAGGGAGAGGAAAGGGATATAGACCACGTCAAAAGCCATTGCACAGTTCTCTTTTGTTAGAAGTGAAGCAGACAGATGTGCCGGAGCGGGAATGGCGTGGGGACACATGACCTATGTTAAATACACACTCCGTGGAGGGTTACCTCCCAGTCTCTGTTATTCATCTCTAATGAAGTAGACAGGCGTGCCGGAGCGGGAATGGCGTGGGGACACGTGACCTATGTTAAATACACACTCCGTGGAGGGTTACCTCCCAGTCTCTGTTATTCATCTCTAATGAAGTAGACAGGTGTGCCGGAGCGGGAATGGTGTGGGGACACATGACCTATGTTAACTCTGTGGAGGCCTACCTCCCCGTCTCTGTTATTCATCTCTAGAGTCTGGGAAAACCACATCAACTCTTTGACTGTGAATCTACTCTTGTGTAATGCAGGGATGACTGTGGTGACCCTCAGGGTGGTTGCATGAGTTAATGTAAATAATGCAGTGGGCAGTTATGTGACCACTCAGGTTGGATATCAATGAGTTTACTAGGCTGGCTGTGGTGGCTCAAGCCTGTAATCCCAGAACTTTGGGAGGCTAAGGTGAGCGGATCACCTGAGGTCAGGAGTTTCAAACCAGCCTGGGCAACATGGCAAAACCCCATCTCTACAAAAAATACAGAAAACTAGCTGGGCAAGGTGGTGCATGCCTGTAGTCCCAGCTACTCAGAAGGCTGAGGTGGGGGGATGGCTTGAGTCTGGGAGGTGGAGTCTGCAGTAAGCCGTGATTGCACCACTGCACTCCAGACTGGGCAGCAGAGGGAGGCTCTGTCTCAATTTTTAAAAAAAGTTCACTAGAAATATTTAGAGGCAAATAAGTGTGGTGGTAGTGGCAGTAGTGGGTAGTAGTGTGGTAATAGCAGTAGCAGTAGAAGCAGTATTTGTTCTGATGTTAAAAATCAAACTATATTAACATGTTAGTCTGTTTTTGCATTGCTGTAAAGAAATACCTGAGGCTGGGTATTCCCCCCCCTTTTTTTTTAAATTTATTTATTTTACTTTAGGTGCATACTATATCTGGCATTTCTCCCCATGCTATCCCTCCCCACACTCCCCTCTCTCCCCACCCCCTATTGTCTCTCCCCTGCCCCCCCCAAACTGTCCCCTGTGTGTGATGCTCCTCTCCCTGAGTCCACGTGTTCTCGTTGTTCAACACCCACCTATGAGTGAGAACATACGGTGCTTGGCTTTCTGTTTTTGGGTCAGTTTGCTGAGAATGATGGTTTCCAGATTCATCCAAGTCCCTACAAAGGACACAAACTCATCGTTTTTTATGGCTGTATAGTATTCCATGGTGTATATGTACCACATTTTCTTTGTCCAGTCTATCATTGATGGACATTTGGGTTGATTCCAGGTCTTTGCCATTGTGATCAGTGCTGCAATAAACATACGTTTGCATGTGTCTTTATAGTAGAATGATTTATAGTTCTTTGGGTATATACCCAATAGTGGGATTGCTGGGTCAAAAGGAATTTCTATTTCTAGACCCTTGAGAAATGGCCACACTGTCTTCCACAATGGTTGAACTAATTTACACTCCCACCAATTGTGTAAGAGTGTTCCTATTTCTCCACATCCCCTCCAGCATCTGTTGTCTCCTGATTTTTTAATGATCACCATTCTAACTGGTGTGAGAAGATATCTCAGTGTGGTTTTGATTTACATTTCTCTAATGACCAGTGATGATGAGAATTTTTTCATATGTTTGTTGGCCTAGTATAGGTCCTCTTTTGAAAAGTGTCTGTTCATATCCTTCACCCACTTTTGAATGGGGTTGTTTGTTTTTTTCTTGCATATCTGTTTTAGTTCTTTGTAGATTCTGGATATTAGCCCTTTGTCAGATGGGTAGATTGTAAAAATTTTTTCCCATTCTGTTGGTTGCCGATTCACTCTAATGATGGTTTCTTTTGCTGTATAGAAGCTCTGGAGTTTAATTAGATCCCATTTGTCTGTCCTGGCTTTTATTGCCATTGCTTTTGGTGTTTTAGTTATGAAGTCCTTGCCTATGCCTATGTCCTGGATGGTTTTGCCTACGTTTTCTTCTAGTGTTTTTGTGGTATTAGGTTTTATGTTTAAATCTTTGATCCATCTGGAGTTAACTTTAGTGTGAGGTGACAGGTAGGGGTCCAGTTTCTGTTTTCTGCACATTGCTAGCCAGTTTTCCCAACACCATTTATTAAACATGAAATCCTTTCCCCATTGCTTGTTTTTGCTGGGTTTGTCGAAGATCGGATGGTTGTAGATGTGTGGTGGGTATTTTGTTAATATAAGGAAATGTGGTTTATTTTGGCTCATGGTTCTGTAGACTGTAAAGGAAGCATGGCGCTGGCACCTGCTTCTGGTGAGGCCTCAGGAAACCTCCAGTCATGGTGGAAAGCAAAGGGGGAGTCAGCAGCATATCACATGGCAAGAAAGGAAGCAGTGAAGTGGGAGGCTTCCAGGTTCCTTTTAAACAGGCAGCTCCTGCAGGAATGGATAAAGAAATCACTTACCAGCAATGGGGTGGCACAAAGTCATTCACGCGAAATCTGCCCCTGATCTGGCACCTCCCACCAGGCCCCGCCTTCAGCATGGGAACCACATTTCAACATCAGATTCCGAGGGGATACACATCCAAACCGTGTTATTAATTAACTTGCTACTTATGAGGAATGCTTATAAGGAAATTCACTGAGTATTTTACATTCTCCCTTCTTCATTGAGGTTTCATATCTAGACATATTTATTTATTATGTATATGGGTCAGATGTCTCATCAGCCTCACTGGGACTTCACAGTATCAATTTTTTTTAATTGTTATATGACAAGTCGCTGCAAGCTTATCTGCTTAAAGCCATACCATTTAGTATCTCACAGTTCTGGAGACAGACATCCAGGTGGGATCAGCTGGCTCCTCTGCTTAGGTTTCCTCAAGGTCCAAATATGGGTGTTGGCTAGGCTAGGCTTCTCTGTAGATCTGGGGAAGAATCTTAACCCCTGAGCTTATTCAGATTGTTGGCATAATGCAATTCCATGCAAAGGCAGTACTGAGATTCCTGTTTTCTTGCTGGCTGTTTGCTGGGGGCCGTTCCAGCTCTGGAGAGCACTCTCAGCTCTAGAACTCACTTGCCTTTCTCCTCACATGACCTTTCCCTCTTCAAAGCCAGCAAAGAGATATCAAATCCTTGTCTCATTGACCTTTCCTGCTGCCACCAATCCAGTATCCAGAGAAAATGTGATTTTACAGAACTTGTAGATTCGACCCACCTAGATAATCTCTCTCTTGTCGTGTAATGTAACATAGTCATGAGGTTAACACCAGGGTGTGAAGGTCGTGGGGTCCATCTTAGAATTCTGCCTACCACAGTAATATAATATTGAAAGTAGTGGATTTCATGTTAATAAAATTCTCCTATAGATTTTAAGAAAAAGAGATCCCTAAGCGGTTTATAAATTTTATGTTAAATGCGGAAGATCCTCCTACGTGTACCCAAATGCTTTGGATGTAAGCCAGACATGGTGGTGTGCACCTAGAGTCCCAGATACTGGGGAGGCAGACACAGGAGGATCCCTTGAGTCCAGGAGTTTGAGGCTGTAGTGTACCATGGCTGTGCCGCTGAATACCTCTGAACTCCAGCCTGGGCAACATAGCAAGACTCCGTCACACACACATGTGCCTGTGCATGCTGGTGCACGTGTGTGCGCACACACAGACACACACACACAAATGCTTTAGATGTAAATGAAACTAAATGATTATGCGCTTGCTTTGTCATCATCACTAATTGTTTTCATTGGGGAAGTTAATGAATTTTGAGTTATGCAGAGGAAACAGTGGAATACACCAGAAAGTAATACAGAATAAAGAATAATGAAGGAATAAAGAATATTCACCTGTAAGGTGACATACTGATTTGTTTTCTTTAGGAGTTATTGGAGAGAGAAAAGTAAGGAACTGTGGGACTGTTCTTTGCAGTGGCTTCCTAAGTTTCTGCCAGTCCTTTCTTTCCTTTCACCTGCTCCACCAAATTCTTTCCACAGTGGATGTAAAGCTGGATCCCGCCACAGCGCACCCCAGTCTGCTCTTGACCGCTGACCTGTGCAGTGTGCAGGATGGAGAACTGTGGAGGGATGTCCCCAGCAACCCTGAGCGATTTGACACGTGGCCTTGTGTCCTGGGTTTGCAGAGCTTCTCATCGGGAAGGCATTACTGGGAGGTGCAGGTGGGAGAAAGAGCGGAGTGGGGGTTAGGGGTCTGTCAAGACACACTGGCAAGAAAGGGGGAAACCACACCATCTCCTGAGAACGGGGTCTGGGCCCTGTGGCTGCTGCAAGGGAATGAGTACATGGTCCTTGCCTCCCCATCAGTGCCTCTTCTCCGACTGGAAAGTCCTCGCTGCGTTGGGATTTTCTTGGACTATGAAGCCGGTGAAGTCTCATTTTACAACGTCACAAATGGATCTTATATCTACACATTCAACCAGCTCTTCTCTGGTGTTCTTCGGCCTTACTTTTTCATCTGTGACACAACTCCTATTACCTTGCCACCTATAACAGTAGCAGACTCAGGAAATTGGGCATCCAGGGATCATTTAGATCCTGCTTCTCATGTAAGAGATGGTCACCTCTAAAATTCTGTTCCCAAGATACAGCCCTAGCCTAGCCAACGTTCCTGGAGTGAGTGAAGGATGTCAACATGCTAAGTTTTAACAGATACCCCCATTTAGGCCAGCACTTTATTCTTTGTTGCTGTGGAAATACTTCCCTGGGACGAAAGAAAGAACATGAAATATTTGCATATGGGAAGACTACACAGCATAATGATTTTAGAAATGGAGCAATTTCAGCCTCTGTTTCTAGATCACACTTTCTTGATGAGTCTTCCTTCAAATTAATGAGCTTGGATTGCATAAGGAGTTCTATTCATTCGTCAACATTTCTTATACCTTTTAATATCCTTTTGTTCCAAATCTTCCGTGTAAGAATTAACATGGCAATTCTTAAATGGATTCAGAATGGTCTGATGCTATTACAGTATCACATCCATAATTCTGTTTCTCCCCCTTTTCCTGATTTTCCTTCTCATTCTCTCCTTCCCCCTCTATCTTTCTGTTACTTTCCCTCTTTGTCTCTCTCATTCCTTGTTTCTTACCCCTTACTGTTTAACCTGTTGTTTCCTTCTAGATTAATATATTTCGAGCCATTCCTTTATGCATTCACATTGCCTATGACGTTACTCAATTACTTTAAAGATCCTTTTTATTCTGGAACTAATTTTTAAGAATTATGAAGCTCATTCCTCTGAATCTAATATCACTGACTCCTAGACTTTTTCCTTTTTATTTGGATACACTCTAAATAGAACTTATCAGAATTTTCATTCAACTTGCTCTTTGACCTAGACATTTACTAGTTATAAGACCTCAAGGCTGGGCGCAGTGGCTCACACCTTTAATCCCAGTACTTTGGGAGGCCGAGGTGGGCAAATCACAAGGTCAGGAGTTCAAGACCAGCCTGGCCAACATGGTGAAAAATGTCTACTAAAAAAAAAAAATAGAAAAAATTAGCTGGGTAGCAGGTGCCTGTAATCCCAGCTACTAAGGAGGCTGAGGCAGGAGAATAACTTGAACCTGGGAGGCGGAGGTTGCAGTAAGCCTAGATCACGCCATTGCACTCCAGCCCAGGCGACAGTACGAGACTGGGTCTCAAAAAAAAAAAAAAAAAAAGATCTCAAACAACACACCTGTCTTTCTTTCAGCAGCTTATTATGGTTCCTATACATGGAACAAATATACTGGCCTCACAGTGTTAGAGTGTATACTTAAGGTTATAATTGATATTGCTGGTTTGAATTCAGCTTTTCTATTTAAGTACTTTATAATGATGATGATGAAATGATGATAATATTGAACATTTTTAAAGTAGATTCTGTACCTTTCCAACAAAATTCTTAAAAGTTACTGAAGGCTAACCTTGGTGCCTTCTTTATATCAGTATCTTATAAATAATTGCTACAGAAATGCTAAAATGCTTAAATGATAAATGCTGCAATGCTAACCAAATATTAATGGCAGATTATTTAACATTATCTGGTAATAATCTTCAGAAGGTTTAATTTTTCCTTCTCAATTTGAAGTTCAAGATATTTTTCTCTTCCAGGGAGACTTTTTTTGACTGACATCCTTCACTTACCTTCCAGTCATATTACTAATGTAGCTTTCTTTCTAGATTTTTTAAATTGTCTGATCATGAGCGAACACTTCTCCTCTCTGTCTCAGCTTTGCAAACAGAGGAAATAACGCATCCATATGTCCCCCTTGCTGGTGTTCTGCAGACCGTGCCTGCCCTCAGCCTCCCTCATGCAAGGTCCGTGTGGAGAAGATGGGCTTCAGCTCGGCAGCAGCATCCCTTCCCACGGGAATGAGGAGGGCTGACGGCAGTGGCTGGAGATGCCCCTTCCATGGGGCATCACCCATTCACAGAGATGCCTTCCACTCTCTTCATAGGAGGAAACAAGAGTCCCAGGAATATTCCGGTCTCCACTGTCTCCCTTGAATCTTGTCTCACTGTGCATTTTATTATGGTTTAAGTCACTCAGTAACCGAAGTGAGTCTTCATCTCTTGCATTTGGTTCAAAGAGCTTTACGTGTCTCCTGTGATGGCTTCTCTCTTTCCCTCTCCAACTCCTAAAAGATTTCCACTATTTCCTCTGGAATTTTGTCTCGTGACCAGCAAAATCCTCTAAATCCATACCCATTTCCTGGCTTTTCCTATCCTTTCCTCTGAATGCCAGTCTTTTACATTCAGCTCTCCACTTGACATCAAAATAGACATTTTAAACTCGATATTCCTAAAACTTAACTCCAATTTTCCCCCAAATCTCCCCCCTAACTACAGCAACAACAAAAACAAACACCACAGGCATCTCGTGTCACTGGATGTCAACTCCATTCCTTTGATGCCAAGGCCACGTGTCTGATGGAGTCCTCTCTTGATTTCTGCAGCCCAGGTCCAGCCCATCAGCAAGCCCTGTTGGTCCTGCCTTCGGAACATGTCTAGGGTTCAGTTGTCCTGGCCGCCCTGCTGCTGTAACTGTGGTCGGAACTCCGTCCTGCCTCTCAGGATTATGACACTCGTTTCCTCACAGTGGTCCTGCTTGGGCTCTAGGCCCTTCCACTCCCATTCTCTCTACAGCAGCTGGGCTGATCCTTTTAGCACCCAAGGATGTGTTGCCATCACAGTGACTTAGAAATGATATGCCAATATATGAGTATAAATATTATTACATTAATAGTAACATATGTACAAATGTGTACTACAAAATATCACATATATTGAAAATGTATGCTATGTAATTAATATTGCTAATATTAATTATAACATTGTTTTGAATTAGATATTTTATTGAAATTAATTTTATTGCTTAAATCTACCTGCTAGAAAATTCTAAATTATGTTTTATTTGTATTGGACAACCCAGCACTCGAGTGTTCAAATCGACTAGAAAAGAGGAAATAAGGCAGTAGGGATGGCTACGATTATTCTTTGAGGAAAGAGAATATCCCAAACACTCTTGTCATGGCACCCAGCACTTCCTTATTCCTCAGGCTGTAGATAGTGGGATTGAGCATGGGGGTAAGGATGGTGTAGAAGACTGCCAGGATCTTGTCTTCAGGTGGTGAGTGGAGATTCCTGGGCCGAAGATAGGTGTAGACAAAAGGTGCATAGTAAAAGATCACTACAGTTACGTGGGTTGAAATGGTGGTGAAGGCCTTTTTCCTTCCCTCCTTTGAACGCATATGATAGACAGCAAATAGGACTCGGCCATAGGAAGCAGTGATGCCAAGGAAAGGAAAGAGGAGAAAGAAGCTTGTACTTACAAA
>PVKV010023994.1:0-32265 GCA_004027835.1 Alouatta palliata
TCAGATAAAAAGGACAACATGCACAACCTCCAACTAAAATCCTGTTGTAGCCTAGACAGTGAAATGGTACGACACCAGAAGACTTTAAAATTGCAGCTCTTTTTGGATGCCCCAAAGTGTATCCGCACTCTTCTTCAAACGGGCCTCTTCCTCAGGAGTCAGAGTCACCTTCACAACGTCTGAGATTCCATTCTGTCCCCAAATGCAAGGAACACTAAGGAAGACATCATCCTTTATTCCATAGATACCCTTAATCATGGTGGAAATTGGGTGCGCCCGCCTAAGATTCTTCATTATAGTCTCTGCCAAATCTGCCACAGAGAGTCCAATGGCCCAGGATGTGTAGCCTTTGAGTTTGATCACCTCGTAAGCACTCTCAACCACCTGCTTGTGAACCTCTTTCCACTGTTCCTTATCTGTATCAGTCCCTAAATCTGAGTGCAGAGTCTTCAGGGAGACACCAGCAACATTCACTCCACTCCATACAGGCACACTGGAATCTCCATGTTCCCCAAGGACCGACCCATGACAGCTTAATGGGTGAACTCCCAGCCTTTCCCTCATCAGGCCCGCCCAACGTGCATTCCTGGTTCCTTTTGGTTCCAAGTCCAAAATGGCAACTCTCAAGGATCAGCTGATTCATAATCTTCTAACGGAAGAACAGACCCCCCAGAATAAGATTACAGTATTTTTATTTTTTAATTTTGATTGATTGAGATAGGGTCTCTTTCTGTCACCCAGGATGAAGTGCAGTGGTGCCATAGTGGCTACCTGCAGCCTCGACCTCCTGGGCTTAAGCAATCTTCTCACCTCAGACTCCCAAGTATTTGGCACCACAGGCACATGCCACCAAGCCTGGCTAATTTTATTTTTTTCTGTAGAGATAGGGTCTTGGTATGTTGCTGACTCTAGTCTCAAACTCCTGGCCTTGAGGGATCATCCCACCTCAGCCTCCCAAAATGCTGGGATTACACACATGAGCCACCACACCTGGCCTGCCCTTGATTTTATGAGAAGAGAAACCGTTAAAACTATTCAACCACAGGAAGCATGTATGGATTTTTAAAAGTGGAACATAAGTATAAAGATAAAAGATGAGCATGTTACAAATGGAGAAATAAGATATTTTTACCACAGTCTTTAAGTCGGACATCTGTAGTATATTTAATCACTATAGAGATTGTTAATTACCTGATTCAGAGACTGAGAAGAACAAAAAACATACTGCTCCTTTCTACTTATGGCCACTCAGGTATGAGGGTGTGCCAATGTCTATCTGTGGTCTGATGTCCCTGAGCAACTGGGAGAAGACTAGTTTACATCTGGGCTGCTCTTTAGAGACTTACCTGCCTCTTCACTGGTGTTAATCTGTTTTAGGCTGGGTGCGGTGGCTCACACCTGTAATCCTGGCACTTTGGGAGGCAGTTGGGTGGATCACTTGAGGCCAGGAGTTTGAGACCAGCCTGGTGAGCATGGTGAAACCCTGTCGGTATAAAAAATACAAAAATTAGCCAGGTATGGTGGTGAATGCCTGTAACCCCAGCTGCTCAGGAGGCTGTGGAAAGAGAATCACTTGAACTTGGAAGGTGGAGGTTGCAGTGAGTGAGATTGCACCACTGCACTCCAGCCGGGGTGACAAAGCAAGACTCCACTTCAATAAAACAAAACAAACACAAAGTTTTAATTGGGCAGAGCATGAGTGTAATTAATGGCTTAGTGAAGCACAAAAGACACTTTTCTCCTTGATCCCCACAGTACAGACAACCAGGATCACTTTATAAAGTTTTTTAGAGATCTGAAGTGTTAGTACAATTACAATGTAATAGTTTACAATTTTTAAAAATAAGAATTGTTGCTTTGACAAAGATGTATCAATAGCAGTGTTAGTTGGTTATGTGGGAAATACTATTTCCCAAAGTTCAGTTTGCACATATTTTCTGGGATACTTAGTTCTAGTGAGGCCAGTGGATACCATAAACCTTAATTTTATGATGCAACAAAGAAATATTAATTAGAAACAGCATTTCCAGGAACAGTGGCTCATGCCTGTAATCCCATCACTTTGGGAAGCTTAGGAGGGTGGGTCACCTGAGGTCAGGAGTTCGAGGCCATCCTGGCCAACATGGTGAAACCCGTCTCTACTAAAAATACAAAAATTAGTTGGGTATGGTGGTGGGCACCTGTAGTCTCAGCTACTTGGGAGGCTGAGGCAGGAAAATCGCTTGAACCTAGGAGGCAAATGTTGCAGTGAGCCAAGGTTGTGCCATTGTGCTCCAACCTGAGAGACAAAGACTCATTCTTAAAAAAAGAAAAAAAAAAAAAAAAAAAAGCTTGAGGCTAGTGATTTCATTCCTGGTGTTTCTGTAGCAGTGGGGGTGTCTTCACGTTACTTCTTAGATGATGAAGTTGAGGAACAGACCCAGAATGGAGGATTTTTGTTTTTGTTCCTCTTCTGCCACCCACTATGCTGTGCTGCTCTTACTCAGTTTTGGTTGGAGACATAGTGTTTTTAATTCTCAAGACTGAGAGGAGAGAAAGAGCTTAGCATTGACTTTCTCAGGGCATAAGTTGACTGTGAGATGGAATAGTTTAAAGCCATATTTAGTGATTTCATTTTTAGAAAAAAATTAAACCTGTTAAAAATGGCTAATAGAACTACCCACCTGGGCAATTAAGTAGAAATTTTTGCTGGATATTGGGGAAGAAGGAGCAAGTCCATTTATATTCAGGAGACCTTGAACTTGCAGCATGTGTCTCCCGAAGTGGGCAGCCTCAGGATTTCTGGTCACTTGCCCTGTGAATGAGTGTTCCTGTTTAGAGTATCTTAGTTTAGTGCCTTCGTAGATATACACACAAACTTTTTCTGTTTATTCTGTCAATGCTTAGAGGTAATGGGTCACTGTGGGCTATAAGTAAAAGCTTATAGCTTTTACTTATGGGATGGGATCCACTGAAGAGCTAAATTGGATGATGCTTTAGCTGTGCTAGTTGAGTCCTGGCACATAGAAGAAAGGGTTCTCTTTGAGTTGGCTGCCTCCTCTGTAAGAAGATGCTGGTTAATCAGCAGAAGTAGGACCAAAGCCAGAGGGCCTTTTAGAAATGAAAGGCAGATGTGTTTTTCTCACAGTAATTTTCAGATGAGCCAGTACTCCAGGGTTTTTTTTGTTTGTTTGTTTTTGGATCAACTGGCAATCCAAATCATAAATGGGAAACAGTTCCTTAATGTAACCCACTGGTTCTTTTGTTCAATGAATAGTTGTGATGGGCTGTGTTTGGCAATTATTTCAGGTCATCCTAGGAGAAAAAAACTCCCCTTTATGTAGGAAAATGCTTCCAGGTCGTTCCTTGAGGATCTGATTGCTTCTAACATTGTCTCTAATTCAGCGGTATTTTTCTTTCCTTTTTTTTTTTTTTTTGAGATAGTGTCTCACTCTGTCATCCAGGCTGGAATGCATTGGCATGATCTTGGCTTACTGCAATCTCCACCTTCCCAGGTTCAAGCAATCCTCCCATCCAGCCTTCAGAGTAGATGGGGCTACAGGTGCATGCCACCACGCCCAGCTAACTTTTTACATTTTTTAGTAGAGCCACGGTTTTGCCATGTTGCCCAGGCTGGTCTCAAACTCCTGAGCTCAAGTGATCCACCCATCTCGGCCTCCCAAAGTGCTGGGATTGCAGGTGTGAGCCACTGTACCCGGCATGGTAAGTTACTTATACAGCATTTTTTTGTGTATTATTTTTAAAGCTTTATTAGCTCTTTGCAAGTAGCTGGTAATGGGCTTCCTGGGCAGTTGTGACTTTCATTTTGTGGTGCTATTGTTCTGGATGAGGACAGTATTTTCCTTGTTGGATAAGTGCTAGCTGATTGACAGTGATTTCCTGTGCTCCAGGTTCATCTTTTTTTTTTTTTTGGGAGACAGAGTGTCACACTGTCGCCCAGGCTGTAGTGCAGTGGTGCAACCTCGGCTTACTGCAATCTCCACCTCCTGGGTTCAAGCAATTATCCTGCCTCAGCCTCCCGAGTAGCTGGGACTACAGGTGTGCACTGCCACATCCAGCTAATTTTTTTTTGTGTTTTTAGTGGAGACAGGGTTTCACCATGTTGCCTGAATAGTCTTTCTCTCCAGACCTCGTGATCCACCTGCCTCAGCCTCCCAAAGTGCTGGGATTACAGGCGTGAGCCACTGCATCCAGCCTCATCGTTTTTTTTTTCTTTTTAAATTTAATTTTAAGTTCCAGGATATGTGTGCAGGACATGCAGGTCTGTTACATAGGTAAACATGTGACATGTTGGTTTGCTGCATCTGTCAACCCATCACCTAGGTATTAAGGCCAGCATGCATTAGCTATTTGTCCTGATTCTCTCCTTCCCCACTGCCGCCAACAGGCCCCAGTGTATGTTGTTCTCCTCCCTGTGACCATGTGTTCTCATTGTTCAGCTCCCACTTCTGAGTGAGAACATGAAGTGTTTGGTTTTCCCTTCCTGTGTTAGTTTGCTAAGGATAATGGCTTCCAGCTCCATCCATGTCCCTGCCAAGGACATGATCTTGTTCCTTTTTATGGCTGCATAGTATTCCATGGTGTACATGTACCACGTTTTCTTTATCCAGTCTATCATTAATGGGCATTTGGGTAGATTCCATGTCTTTGTTATTGTGAATAGTGCTGCAGTGAACATACACATGCATGTAGCTTTATAATAGAAGGATTTATATTCCTTTGGGCATATACCCAGCAATGGGATTGCTAGGTCAAATGGTATAATACTTCTGGTTCTAGGTCTTTGTGGAATCTCCATACTGTCTTCCACAATGGTTGAATGGTCGAACTAATTTACATTCCTACCAACAGTGTAAAAGCATTTCTATTTCTCCACAGCCTCACCAGCATCTGTTGTTTCTTGACCAGGTTCATCTTAGAGCATAGTGGTGTGATGGCGTGTCTTGGCTCTTAGCATGGGATTGTGCAGGTTCGACTCTCCCTTTCCCTCCCCTCCATTCTGGGTTACAACATCTAAAATGTTATGTGGGAGATGCTTTTATTCTCTGGGATAATGAGCATGCTGGTGTTACCTTGGCAGTTAGAATCCCTCTAAGATTTGGCCTTAACTACCTCTTTATATCTATTTTAAAACCACACAATCACAAGTCTTTAGACAGTTGGTGATTTATATAGCCTTTAAGCCAAAGGTGTATAGATTTAGTAAAGTATTTGAGGGTAGGGTGCCTGGGATTACTTGAACATGTTCAAACAGTGTTCTCACTCCTGGCTGAACATTAGCATCACTTGGGGGAACCTGTAAAACTCATAAGGCTCAGGCATACCTCAAGCCAACTAAATCAAATTGGGGATGGGACTCAGGTAGTTCCAATGGGCAGCAGAGGCTGGGCGTGGCACATGTTGGAGGTCGTTGTGTTCACCCCAGAGAGTGAAGTGCCTTTGGCTCTAATGCTCTGCCTCAGATATGAGCCCTGATTCCATATTCTAGTCTCTGTCTTTGCTCACACCGTAAGAGTCCCACCTAGAACATCCTTTCCTTGTCCTTCACTGACTCAAATCAATTTCCCTCCCCTGTGCCATGTCTGTTTGCCAGGTTTCCAAATAGACTTTCCAATTTAGAATGATTTCTGTGCATTTCTTAACTGAAAAAATATATATATCACTTTTCTAGTGGATACCAAATAGTGACATATGTAGTTTTTTTCTGTATCATCTTAATATCTGTAGGATAGTATAGATATATTTAATGTCTGTAATAAATAGGCCAGTGACTAAGTTCATGTGAAAATATTTTTGGGATATTTGGTTAACAGTATTTCTTACTTAAATGTAAGTTTTAATTTTTGTTTTAAATTCAGATCCTTTTGCTTTTAACTCTAGTCTATTTTAGACCACGGATTTCTTTGGAAATCTGGTGCAAGCTATAGACCATCTCCTCAGAAGAGTGCTTATACAAACACATGCTCTATTTTACATTCAGGCAGTGGGTGCTGGAACCCCTCTAAAGCCTGTCCACCGACATGTGGTGAGCTCTGTTTGATCTGTTTCTTCTTAGCAGACAGATGGCTATGCTAATTAGCCTGATTTGATAATTCCACAAGGTATGCATGTATTGAAACACCATATTGCAACTCATAAATATATAAATATATACAATTATTATTTGTTAATTTTAAATAAAACACCTATGAGAAATGTGCCTACCTCCCCAGAATGTTATGAGGAAAGTGATTTTTTAAATGGAGTGAGAAGGAAGGTAATGTGGGAGAGATCTTTTCTTAGGAGCTGCAGTGTGAGTGGCGCCTTGTAACAACAGGATAGCATTTGACTTGAGGGGATGGGGCCATATGACAGGTAGAGGGCACCTGAGTTTCTTCCCTCCCCTATCCTGTCCTGGACAAGGTTGTGGGTGAACTGCCTGGTGGGACTCCTGTGGCTATGCAGGCGGAGTTAATAGCTCACCTGACCACTAGATGTCACCACAACACCAGTTAGTTTTCTGGCTTTTGGCACTCCTGTGCCTGAGCCCAGATTAGGACAGCATGAAAGCTGTAGTGACTTCCAGTTAGGGACCTAATTCTGCCAAACGTCTGCAGGATTTGTTTTGTGTATATATATATATTTTTTCCCTTAAATACAAAGAAGACCCAAAGGGTGGATAAGCATACATTCATTATAAATAAATGGAAAGAAAAAGAAAGATGAGTGAGGTGGGTCAAGTGAGGAGTGGGATCTGATTCGTGTTTTCTCCTGGAAATGAGACTTTCTTGGGAAGAGTTTTTCTGTCTCTGGGAGGAGGGATGTCGGCTGGATGGGTATTTCAGGCTTCTGAATGAACAAGTTTTAATATTATGTTGCTCACCTTACTGATATTACAAAATACATTTCAAGCCAATTATGACTGTCCTTTGTATAAAAACGTTAATAATGTGCTGTAATTTAACATCAGGGCATTTTTCTTGGTCGAGGTATATTTTTTAAAGTTTTCCTGTTTTTCTTGCAGTTCAGCCAAGTCTGTCACCTTGGCAGGCAATAGCTAACTTGGTTTTATGACCACATATTACATCTCTGGCCCCAGTCAAATCATTTGTAAATGCAGATATTTTGGCAAAAAGTATCAAAAGTCTATTGGTTTAAAACCAATTTGTGTCAGTATGTCCTTCAACACTAAGAACGTATTAACATTGCATTTTATTATTTAAAAATGAATATAATGGATACATTCTTCAGGGTAGTGCAATTATATCAATAATTCAAAAACCTGGATAGAATGCTGACTAATTCTGTTTTGGAGTATGTGACAACTGAATGTAAAATTAGTTCATTTCATCTTTTTTTGATTCTTAGGTTTTGAAAAATGTCCTTGGGAGTAAATAAGTTTAGCAGGAAAGTTCACCTACTCCACTTATCCAAATGTTATGAACTTTCTTTTAGTGAATATGGCACTGATGACCCCCCTAAGTCACAAAAATGGGTCTCTAGGGAGGAAGTGACTTGGTATGTTTAATACAGGTTTCCCCGCTAAGCCTCAACTCAGGGAAGTCCTGTTGATTTTGGGAAGTGAGCAGCATTTCTCTATGTGGTTTAAAAAGACCACACAAAAAAGATAGAAAATGAAGTGGGAAAACAAGATTCTTTAAGTCTATTTTAGAATCCGTATTGGGTCTAGAATGCCATCTTCTGTCAAAAGTATCCACTTAGAAATGTGGGCCTTGACAGCTGGGAAGATAAGCCTTGTGTGATACTTACTGGGTAGTTTGGACCACCAGGCCTGCTTCTGAAGACCACTGATGTTTTTGTCTCCTACAGGTGCACAGCTTTAAGGGCTACTGGGAAAAACTGAACTCCAACCTAGAATATG
The DNA here is from genome assembly GCA_004027835.1 of Alouatta palliata. Taxonomy (NCBI): domain Eukaryota; kingdom Metazoa; phylum Chordata; class Mammalia; order Primates; family Atelidae; genus Alouatta; species Alouatta palliata. The sequence continues at coordinate 7,862 of PVKV010023994.1, forward strand.
TCAAGTACGCCAAGCCACACTTCCACTATAACAATAGTGTGGTCAGGAGAGAGTGGCACAACCTGATCTCTGAAGAGGTATGAGTGGGTCAGTGAGAACAATGCCAGCAGCCAGGCATAGGGGGCTGGATCCAGGTGATGCCCTTAAATCATAAGACTGGCTTCTATGTGCAGCCCTCTTCCCAGTTGCCAGGGACTTGAACATTGTCATTACTGATCTCAATAGGTGGAGGTGCTTCTACAATCTCTGTTCTCCCAGGGAGGAAACTGAAGGGCAGAAGGATTAAAGGACACACAGTGCATTCATAGTAGAAGTACGATTAATATCCACGTCTCAGCTGTGTTTCCAGGTTACTTAAGTAGTTAAAATTTGATTTTAAAAAATCTAGATGTTCCCAAATTAGTGGTCGTTAGGGGTTAGGGGTAGTTGGAGGGAGAACAGTGGATGTGACTCACTATCCAGGGGTTACACGGAAATCTTTGGGGGTGATCAAAGAATTCTGTATCTTGATTGTGGTGGTACATTGGGACATGAATTTAAACGTGATAAAACGACATAGAATGACACACATACATTGTGCCAGTGTCAATTTTTGCTTTTGATACTGTGCTGTGGTTATGTAAAATAGAAGCACTGGAGGAGACCGGGTGGAGGGTATGTTGGATCTCTCTCTGTAGTATCGCTGAATGTAGATTAGTGTTGTATATAGTGTATAGTTGACTCACAGTTTCCTGTGAATCTGTAATTGTTTCAGAGTAAAAAGTTTCTTAAAAATATTTTTTAAAATCTAGGTGTTCTGATTATCTGGAAAGTATATTTCTTCTCTCTGATGTTCTTAACTGTATTGCATTATATCTTTGATGTGAAAAGTCACCCATTAAAACCTTTACCTTCCACATTCCTGATGTATTCTCACTCACAGAAAACAGGAAAAAGAAGGTCCACGGCATATGTGAGGAATATTCTTGATAATGCAATAAAGTAAGTGAAATTAGAGGGTATAGTATCTGTAAGATGATTAACAGTTAGAATTGCTTTATTTTTTTGGCTACCTTTTATAGAAATAGCTTACTTTGTTGCATATCCCCAGCAAAATGATATTGTCAGCTTCATACATGCAGCCACTTGGATCCTATTCTGGAAGTTGGTGCTGGAATTTCTAGTGGGAAAAGCTTATATATTAAACTTTGTAGACTTGTAACCTGTGGATAGCTGTTTACAATGGATACGTGGCAAAGAAATTTCCTGTTAGTGAGCATTTTAGAAGAGAAAGGCAAATAGTAGGTTGATTTTTTTTTTTTTTTTTGGAAGTGTCAGTGGGCTAGTGAGCTTGCTCTTATTTTGAAAGCCCATTTTCAGGATATATGAGTCATTTCAGAGTGCTAAAAGTATAGGCCGCGTTCCAACCTGTGTTCCATTTTCTCTCCCCATTATTTTCAATAACTGAGAGCTACAGTTGTTCTAAATTATTGCCGTTGTTGGCACTAAAGGGTTTTGAGATTTTATAATTGCCTAATGTGGTTTTCAGTACATTGATCAAAGTTTTTGAGGTTTCAACAGCCTGAGAATAGTTTCCACAGTGGTTTTTATGAAATTTTAAAGGAGGATATCTTTGTATGATGTGGCTTTAAATTTTTTAAAAGCAATGCTCTGTGAATAACATGGCTGATTTCTTCGTAGGGTGATTTCTAACCTAGAAGCAAGAAATTTGGGTAAGAAAAGATCTGTAATAAAGCCTTCTGGGTTTCAGTCAGTGTTTTGTTTGTAGTGCTGTTCTTCCTACCACTGTGGGTTGGCAAGAAAATCACTTCCAGTAGTGTGGAAGTGATTTTCTTTAATATCTTCCTCTTAGATTGGCCGCACGGCTCTCCCTATGTCTGTCTGGGCACCAGGACCTCCGGGGACAGTTGCTGAATGTGCTTTTGCTGTGGGAGTCCCTGGGTGATGGCCCTGTGGTTCTCTTTATTTCCTGTCATACAGACCTGCCCTCTGGCTGTGCCCACAGGATGCATTTTAGCAATTCCCTTGGCTTGGCGCTGCTTGCTTTCCAGCTGTCTGATCCTACTGGGTCTTGCCTCGCATGTGCCTCTCATTTTGGTTAAAAATTGGGCACACAGGTCCTAGAGGCATAAAGATGTGGTTCTGGGGAAAGAGCACAGGCTTGAGAGCTAGACACAGCTGGACTTAGATTCCAGCATGGCCACATGAGAACCATGTGCTCCTGGGCAAGTCACTTATCCATTTTGTGCACTGTCCTGCTCAGGGGAGTGAGGAGAAAATGATACTAACTGGGTAATGCAGATAGCACCTAGCACAGTGCTTAGTGCATGCAGGTATCTGAGGTGGCTGCTTTATCCTTAGTGTGTAAGGAAGAAATGTTAATGTGTGGCTTCTACACCAAATGACAGGTATTATGAGACCCGTGGATGCAGGGAGTGAGGGGATAGGTCAGGAGCAGGGATGGCTGGAGGAGGGAGGGAGGTTGGAAGAGGCTCCCCACAGGGGTGAATTAGCCAGGTGAAATCAGGGGAGGAGAATGCTGAGCATATTCAGGCACAGGCTTATTTGCAGTTGTCAGAAGAACACTTTCATACCTCCTGAAGGTCAGCCTTCATTAAATAAGCTTTTATATCCCACTTGTGTTTTATGGGCTTGGATGTTGGGTGACTGTAATGGAAACTATACAGTGCATTGTTGCACATCCTGCAGCTGTGCACACAGCCCAGTGAACTGTGACAGCACACCTGTCATCCAGCTCAGGCTGACAGAACCTGGGCTCACTGAGCGGCCCAGGAGGAATCAGCCTCTGCCTTACCAGGCCATCAGTGACTGAAGCTCGGGGCATGCATGTGTGTGATTCAGGCTTACCGTCCTTGCATTGCTGGGGGTTTTGCAACATGGGGAGTGTTGCTGGTCTGGTCGAGGTTCCTGCCCTGCTTATGGAGCTACTCTGTGTCAGGGCCGTTTGCGTTCTGTAACTAGTCAGTCTCTCGTAACGCACTTTAGGAAAACTCTTCCCTTTACTTACACGTGCTTTGTTTGTACTAGTTCCCCATGAAGAATGTCACTGCCTGAAACAGAATGTTCTATGAAGTGCAGTGCTGTTGGATTCACATTTTAAATAGTTTCATCTCAATCCTGAGGGTTGTGTAGGATCCAGGGAGGATTTATTACAGGTGGTCAGGAGATATCCATGCCGTCCCAGAAGGAGTTGCCAGCCCACTGAGCGGGGCGGCTCTGCCCTCTTGCCTGGCACTGGATCTCAAATATTTAAAGAGAAAAGAATGGAATACGATGTTAGAAGCGCTTTGGGGTAGATTTTCTAGCAAGACTGGGTTTACCTGCCCCTGGGGCTACTACACTCTAGTGAGGATTGTTCGTGCATTGCAAATCATGGTGGAGAAAGTACGATTTGATTTAACTTACTATTTTTCCACTGTGTCCTAGCTACCTTTGCAGTCTGACAACTTGTGCCAGTTAGTATTATTTGCCCCAGTAATTGACTGGTCCCCTCAGCTCAGTAACTCCCAAAGCCACTGAACTACAGGGGTCATAAAGTAGAAGGGAGCCATGCAATTCCCTTCCACCAAGCCCCAGTCTCTCAGTTTATGACCCCAGAAGGGTTAAGAGAAGGCCCAAGTCCCTCTGTTTCCAATGGAGCAGAGGTTCTTAGCAGTGAGTTTTAGTGTTGAACAAAAAGCAAAGTTAGAGCCTGTTGGGGTGGGTTGAGGAATGTGGTGTTTTCTCGGTCATTCCTCATGTGTTCACATTCCTTCCTGTGTCATCTCAGTGATAAGTTCAGCTTGTAGGACTAGGTCACACTTAGGTGATGAAAGCTTTTCATCCTGTCAGGGAAGTGTTGTGTTTTCCCAATGACTCAGAGAAGGGAATCCCTGGCTGATTCTTCTCCGTTCTAATCCATGTCCTGAAAACTGCTCGGAGCCTGACTGTTGCTCTGTTTCCTTTCAGAGCCAAGATTGACGCCCCTCCTGCAGGAGGAGGACAGCCACCAGCGGCTGCTCATGGGGCTGGTAAGTGGTATGTGGGTTCTTTAGGGGCTGGCAAACAAGGGACCCTAAGATGAGGGGAAAAGGCTAAAGTGGGCTTCTCATTCTGATCTTATTCTTTATTCTTTAAACAAATACTTTTTGCCAGCATTATGGACCCTGTGTGTCCAGTGGTAAGCAACCCATACAACTTTTGCCCTCTTGGAATATGTAGTCAAGGGAGAAAACACACATGAATCATACCAATACATATGTAATTTACAAACCATGATAAGGAGTGTATACCATTGAGAGTGCTTTAAAAAAGGAAAGAGTTACATCTTTGTGGCATTTGTATTTGGGGTTTAAAATACAACAGAACAGGCCAGGCACAGGGGCTCATGCCTGTAATCCCAGCACTTTGGGAGGCCAAGGCAGGTGTATCACCTGAGTTCAGGAGTTCAAGACCAGCCTGGGCAATGTGGTGAGACCCTGTCTCTTCTGAAAATACAAAAATTAGCCAGACATGATGATGTACACCTGTAATCCCAGCTACTCAGGAGGCTGAGGCAGGAGAATCGCTGGAACCCAAGAAGTGGAGGTTGCAGTGAGCCAAGATTGCACCACTGCACTCCAGCCTGGGTGACAGAGGGAGACTCCATCTCAAACAAAGCAAAACCAAAAACAAAAAAACAAAGTACTTTCTCTCAAGTAGTCATAATACTACTTGAGACCAAAGAAACAGACATAAATTAATTGAAAAGCAGAATTTGTAAATAAATCCAAAACCTTTAAAAAGCTGATTAAAGAGACATCGTGGAAGTCTAATAACATATTTTTAATACCATGTGGATTTAAGAATAGGATAATTTATTTGTTAGTTTAGATATGGCAACAATAATATAAGAAAAATCTCACATATACAAGAAGGGAATAATTATAGTACTTTTATAAAATTAAATATTGTACAGCCATTAAAATAGTATGGCAAACATGGCCAGGCACAGTGGCTCACACCTGTTATCCCAGCACTTTGGGAGGCTGAGGTGGGTGTATCACCTGAGGTCAGGAGTTCAAGACCAGCCTGGCCAACATGGTGAAATCCCGTCTCTACTAAAAATATAAAAATTAGCTGGATGTGGTAGTATGCACCTATAATCCCAGCTACTCGGGAGGCTGAGGCACAAGAATCCCTTGAACTCGGGAGGCAGAGGTTGCAGTGAGCTGAGATCACACCACTGTACTCCACCCTGGACGATAGCAAGACTGTTAAAAAAAAAAATTATGGAAAACAATGTTTATATGACAAACATACAACATTAGAATGGGTGTGCACACCAGGAAAAAGAAAAAAATAAATCCCAATTGTTAATGTGGGTAGTAGGATTATGGGTGATTTTAATTTTTATCTTCATGGAAAAATTGAAAAGCACAAAGTATGCACTATTTATTATACAAAATACATCTTTTATTTAAAGGCAAATTAATTGGCACATGCATGAGAGTGAATTGAAATAAGGTACCACTACGTCTTGGCCCTGAAGGTTGTGGACTAGTTTTTACTTGGGGTATTGTGATGTGAATCTGCTAAAATAGAAGATGTGTGCATGGGTGATATAAGCTGTACAACTCCCTTGGGCTGTTGATTGGCACAAACATTGCCCTGGCATCTCGCTCTTGCTGAATAGGATGTCTAGGCAAAAGAGAGAAGAAGAGGGAGAAAAGCAAAGGTGGGGAGGGCTGGGAATGCTAATGGTTGGCCGAGTGGGGAGGCCCAAGGATGGTCAAAGTGAGTATAGAAACAGGCCTATTTGGATGGAGGCAAGGGGCTGTGTTGAGCGTCTGTGGCCACAGTGTAGAGGGAAGTACCTGATTATTTCCTGTTTACTCATGCCTCTGTCCTTCCAAACACCCAAAACTGTTGCCCACATTGGCTCAGTCATTCCATGTATAGAGTTGTTTCTGTTAATCCCCAAGGGCTCCAGGAGCAAAAGCCTGTGACTTCTAAGTTGGTGACTTTCACTGTTGTCTTTGGAGGATTCTCATCAGAGTTAGAGCCTTACTCACAGTTGCTCACTGGGCTTTGGGTGAATCATAAGTAATACTTTTTTTTTTGGCAAATGTTGGGGACCCCTTTTTTATGCTCACCAGAGAACTATTGAGAGTTACGCATTTCTGTTGCTGGGACCTTCAGATCCAATATTTTTATATTGATCAGGAATGTGAATAAGTGGATCTAATTCAAACCAAGCAGGTATAGAATGGATAGGCTGTGACTTATCTAATGCATATGCTGTTTTCAGATGGTGTCTGAGCTAAAAGACCATTTTTTGAGACACCTACAGGGTGTAGAAAAGAAGAAAATTGAACAGATGGTTTTGGACTACATTTCAAAACTGGTTGGTCTTGCTTTTTGTTCTCTTTGTACCCCCCTTCACCCCACTCCCCATATAGTTGTCAAGCTGTGGTTCAGTGAACCCATTTGTGTGTTTTTCAAACTAGATTTCTGGAGATCTCCTGTTCTTAAACCAGTATTTGGTGCTATGGATTGACAAAAGAGAAATAAGGACCATAAGCAAAGAGCATTTGGTTTGGAAAGTGGTTTATTGCCCTCCATTCAAACAGTGATTATACACCCATGGAAGCATAGGACAGTGAATTTAGTATGGTTGCCAGATGCTGATATCTCATCTTGGCAACTTCCAGCTCCTTATTAAACAGTAAGTGATGATTTCTCTACATGGAGGTTTATGCAGACATGAGAGAACTTGAACCTCAAATCTTAATTAGTTCCAGTGGCCCAACTAGGCCAGATTCTAGCTCACTTGTATGAATACTGCCACATGAGACTGAGATTGGCAGTTCGTTACCTGGTACCCACTCACTGAAATTTTGTGACCCAGATTAGTAACACCACTCTGTGTGTTAATAGCAGTGGTATGACTAGATTGAATTTTAAGGCTGTCTTGAGTCTTTCAAAAAGCATATAGAGTTGAGGCCTGATCTTGCTCAGAATCTAGAAATAATGTTGGACAAATTCAAAAAACATTTGCACAGAAAGAAAGAACACTCCCTTATTTCTCCCAATGTGTGTAAGACCAGCATGCAAATAAACCAGGGTGTGAACATATATTTTTCCATCTAACTCTGGAAGATTTGTTAAATGTATTAGATATAATCCTGACTTAATTATTTTAGGTTTAATTTTCAAGTTTTCTGCCTTTATTGCGGTCATTAGTGTTGCTTCTATATGATATATTTGAATTTCTATACTAAGGTTTGAGTTTCATAGTTTTTAATATATTAGGAGAGGTTAGTATTCTCATATACTTACATTTATCATCAGGACATTGAATCTTTCTTACATCTCCTTCTCAATAGAACTGTACCAAGGAGCTCACTTTATGAATGTGTTACTGATCTTCCCTATGTTGACATTAACTTGCTTTATTTTTTTTTAAACTCACAACACGCAGTAATTTAACACATCTACCTGTCACCTTTATTTCTGTTGACTTGAAATCTTACCTCCTATAGTGCTAAGAAGGGTTTCCATTCAAGCCTCATTTTTCTCCATAATCACTTAAGTTTTTACACTAGTTTGTGTTAACAGCCTGTAGAACTAATAGGCCCAGAAATGATACATATGAAGTTTCAGAAAACTCATGTCCCCGACTTTGACTCAGCAGTCACTGATTAAGGCCACATCTCCTTGTCCCTCCCCAGCAGCCACTAGTCACGCCTTTTGCTTCCCTCTAAGGAGAGTGGCGGGTATCCTTTCTAAAACATATCCAAGGAAGTTGCTGCAGAACCTGATTATATTGGTTACATGTTAACTTACTTGATTTCAGCCAAAGAGAAACTAAGGATCTGTATCAATGAGGATAGCATTTGCCTGTGAGTCTATGGAGAGCCTTCTGCTTTGCCCCCTGTTCTTGGCCCACACAATGTGTGGATTCATGGCTGATAACAGCTCCATGGGGACTACTCTTCTGCTGGCAAACGTGTTGCAGAGTTAGAATGGGTTTTTGGATAAAGCTCTAAGACCAAGAAGGCTACTTACTTTGGTTGATTAGTTCTAGTCAGTGTGCTAACCAATTCTTACAACAACCCTACTAAATATTCCCCCTCATTTTACACGTGAGGACACTGCAATTTGGAGAGAGTGTGTAACTTGCGTAGGGTTACACAACTAGGAACATCTAGAATCTGGACTTTATAATCAGTCTTACTCCACAGTTCATGCTCATGACCTCCATTCTATGTCTCTTTTCTTCTGACTGTCCGCTGTTGGCCCTTGCATTGTGACAGGCCTAGAGCAAACCCTGTGGCACTTGACCTTCACTGATGGATGAGGGTCTGTAAGTGTGAGTGGTGGGGCCAGTTAGCTGGGCTGGGGAGGCTAAGCCAGGACACTGGCCGCACAGACAGAGGATGCTCTGTTAGATTCTGGTGCACATTTTCAGTCTTTCCATTTGGGGTTCAGTGCTTCAGAATTGACCTCAGAAAGGCTAGTTGTGTTTCAAGGCACAGCCTGAATGCCAGCTGCCCTGAATGCTTATCTGAGCTGTGGAGGCCTAGCTATGGGGCCCTTGAGGGAAGGAATGAAGTAATGGTTAATGGACTGTCTTCACCCTCCAGCTGGATCTCATTTGCCACATCCTAGAAGCCAGTTGGAGGAAACATAATCTTCATTCCCCGGTTCTCCACTTGTACGCAAGTATTTCTGGCTTTTATCATGGTGTACAAAGAGTGGAAACAACTCTGTTTTAGTAAAACCCTTTTGAAATGTACTAGCTCAAATCAGTTCTCACCAGCTTCAACACCATCTAGCTTAATTTTATACTCAGCATTTAAAGTTATGCCCCCCTGCATGTGTACCCTTTAATGTATAATAAAAATTAAAAGTATGCCCCTGTTACTCTACCCATCATCTTTCCCTGGCACATTTTCGGTGATGGGGGAGGCACAAATGAGCCCAATACTGCCAAGAAGGCAGTTGTACACTTGGTACAGTGTATAACATATGTGCCTACTCTCTTGTTAAATTCTAGCCATTAGGCTGATGGTTACAGTCATTTATGGGGCTATCTGCAGGACATAGCATTTCATGATTAGCATAAACCCTTGTGTAATACTCAGAGCCACTGCTTATGGGTGTCACAGATGACCTCCTTGGCTGACATGCTTGTTGCTTTTTTTTTTTTTAAACCCAGCAATAGTCGTGGCAGTGCTGCTGAATTTGCAGTTTTTCATATCATGACCAGGATTTTGGAAGCTACAAACAGTTTGTTTTTACCTCTGCCTCCTGGTAAGTGTTGGCTCTTTTGTCCTTTGGTGTAGTAAGTTTATTTCTTCTTCATATGGGCCCTTGTCCTTGGTACATTATAAGTTTGATGATGAGACGTGTGTATGAGAAATTGTGTGTCTGGTGTCACTGTGAGTGATGGGCCCTTAGGTTGGTCTCTGCTGACAAGAGCTCCTCTGACTACTAAACTATGCTGTAGCTTATTACTAACTTTAGGGAACCTAGGCTTACACCATGCAGCTTTCTAGGATAATCTGAACCAGCAGAACTAATTTATAGAGCTCTATCTCTGATGTCTCCAGGCCTAGTTTATCTGATTGAGATATCTAAAGGTGAACACTAGGAAGTGGGTCTGGCTCAATGCCAAGAATTGAACTGATTCTTATGCATTTGGAAGCTAAAAATTTCCCCTTAGAATTTTTAAATAGGATCAAGTCAGGCCACAAAACACCCTTGGGAGATATGTATGCATTCATTCATTTAATTGGTCATGTGTTCATTTAGTCAACAAACATTTGTTGAGCAACTACGACATGAGAGGTAATGTGCTAGAAATTAGATCACAAGATTAGGAAGAGACTAGTTGGGATGTACATAGAAATCAGTATCCATTATGAGAAATAAGCCCATTAGCTATAAACTGTCTTGTGCTCATTATGTTTAAGTTCAGTTTTTATTGTGTACAACACTTAACATGAGACCTACCCTCTTAACAAATTTTTAAATGCACAATACAGTATTGTTAAATATAGGTACAATGTTGTAGAGCAGATCTTTAGAACTTACTCATCTTTGACAGCTGAAACTTTATACCTGTTGAATAGCAATTCCTTATCGCCCTATTCCCCAGCTACTTGGCAAGCACTGTTCTACCCTCTGTGTCTAAGAGTCTGACTACTTTAGATACCATATGTAAGTGGAATCATGCAGTATTTGCCCTTCTGTGACTGGCTTGCTTCACTGAGCATAATGACCTGCAGTTTCATCCATGTTGTCACATGGAGCAGGATTTCATTTTTTAAGGCTGAGTAATAGTCCATTGTATATTATACATTTTCTTCATCTGTCAGTGGACATTTATGTTGTTTCCCTATCTTGGCTATTGTGAATAATGTTATGATAAACATGGGAGTATATATACATATCTCTTCAGGATCCTGATTTCAATTCTTATGGATATTTAGCCAGAAATGAGATTACTGGATCATATATTATTTTGTTTGAATTTTTTTGAGGAACTCTGTACCATTTGCCACAGTGGCTATACCACTTTATATTCCCAACAATAGTGTATGAGGATCCAATTTCTCCACATTCTTGACAACACTTAGATTGTGGGTTTTTGCTAATAGCCAATCTGAGAGATGTGAGGTGACATCTCACTGTGGTTTTGATTTGCATTTCCCCGATGATTAGTGACGCTGAGCATATTTTCATGTAAGTGTTGGCCATTTGTCTGTAATCTTTGGAGAAATATCTGTTCAAGTCCCTTGCTCATTTTGTGATCCAGTTTCCTTGCTATTGAGGTTTGAGTTCCTTATATGTTTTAGAAATTAACTCCTTATTAGATACATGGTTTGCAAACATTTTTTTGTCATCCTGTAGGTTTTGCCTTTACTCTCTGGATCGTTTCCCTTGCTGTGCAAAAACCTTTTTGTTTGGTGTAGTCCCACTTACATATTTTTGCTTTCATTGTTTGTGCTTTGGATGTCATATTCAAGGAATCATTGCCAAGACCAATGTCAAGAAGCAGGATGTTTCTATGTTTCTTCTAGGGGGTTTCTCAGTTTCGGGTCTTATGTTTAACATTATAATGCATTTTGAGTTGAATTTTGTTTATGGTAAAGATAAAGGTCCCATTTCATTCTTCTGCATGTGGACAGTCAGCTTTTCCAACACCATTTATCAGAGACGTGATCCTTTCCCCATTATGTGTTCTTGGTGCTTTTGAAGATTTGCTGCCTGTATATGAATGGGGGTATTGTTGCATATAAGTTCTAATGAATGTTAAACTTTGATTGCTGTAATTACATATCAGCTGATTTTTAGTTACTTCATATATATCCATCCATTCATCATTAGTTCATTCATTTTAGGCCAGCATATATATGATAACCACTTTGGTGCCAGGTACTGTTCAAAGTACACACAAATTAGCACGCTTAATTTTCATAACATTCATAACTGCTAGAAACTTAAATTGGACTGCAATAAATTGTCAGTATCCCACCATTTTTTAGCCAGCAAAAATGGCACATGTAGTTCAACTCAACATTATTCCCATTTTATAGATGGTGAAACTGAGGCCAGAAAGATTAAGTAATTTGCCTAAAATCACATGGCTATTAAGTTACAGAGCTGATATTCAAATCCAGGCAGTCTGGCTCCAAAATCCATGCTGCTTCTTGAATTTTATATTCCAGTTGAATTAGTTGATATTGAAACATGCGCTATTTATGGGCCTAACGAATCCCTACAGCGTATGTTTTTCTGTATTTATGATATATCTGATACGGTTTGGAATCCTTTCTTCCTCCATCCATCACCTTATTTAATGTCTCTCTGTAGCGGCAGTACAAAAGGAGTTGAAAGGAACCATTCATGAGGGGAATGGATGGTTTAAAATCCCAGTGGAATATGAGTTATAAGGTATACCCTAGAAAGAGCGAAGGATTTTAGGAAAACTACTTTTGTGGCTTAAATTCTTAATTGTTGTTAACACAAAAAAATTGGTAGGGAAATGGATGGACAGTTTCAGATTTGCTCATTGTGGATATTCAAGCTCCTTTTGAAAATAAATGAAACTGACTTACTGTGGACACTTTTATGCTTGGAGATCATAAAATCCACTTCCTACCTAGCTCACATTCCTTCACAGGGATAAGGAAGGAAAACATAGAAAAATGTCATCCATAGTAATCGAGAATTATTGTAAGTAGACTTAGGGTTTGTGTCTGTGGATCAAGTAAGGAAAAGCTGTTTTCTCTCTCTTTTGCTCTTAAATATTTATTTCCATTATGTGACATGGAAATATAGGGGGGAAGTGACACTGGATCATGTGAGTGCATGTGTATGCCTGTGTGTTGAATTCAGGGTGTTTCTACATGCACATATGTAAGTGTGCTTGCTTTCCAGGCCTATTGGACTAATGAGGACTATTTGAGTTACAAGTGTCAGAGGCTTGTAACGTGAATTAGTTAAAGTTAAGAGGACCACAAGAAGGATGTCATGGTTTAGAGCTAGGGCATTTGCTTTTAATAACAGGAACTGTATTGCACTTCCTGGCTAGAGGAGGCCAGGAGCCCTGGAAGATGAGGACTAAAGTTGGGTGGAGCTGATGACTAATTATAGCCAATTTGCTCTGTTGCTCATAGCTGATGTACAGAGGCCAAGCCAACGGGTCCCTGAACTTGAGACTGTGCCCTGAGGATAGAGGATGAAGAGTCATCAGGGATCTTTAGGATATGAACACAGGACTGGAGAGGGAAATTTGAATCCAAAAAATTAATAGGATCAATAATCTAGTGTAAATTTTCTTCAGAAATAATTTTGTAACTTTGTTTTACTAATAGTTTTGTGAAGAGTTTCTAAATCCATTTGAAAAACCTTGTTGTTAATTAACTAGTAAAATAGTGGAGTTTTTTTGGACTCAGGGAAGCTAGTGCACTCATCCTGTTGTCAGCCCATTAACACATGCTTGTGGGCAGAGCCTGTACTTCATCTGACCCTTGGTGTTACAAGGACTTAGGACTATGCCCCATGGCTTGTGATTCATGTGTTTAGAGAAAATCCCATGATTTCTCTGAATCCAAGCCCTGCTCATTGGGCATCATCCTTCTGTCATGTATCTTCCCAAAAGTAGGGTACGATTCTTCTGTCATTCCCACATTCAATCAGTTGCAAAGCCTGTACATGTTACCATGTCTTCCTGATTCAGTGCCTCCATTACCTCTTATCCATGTTCAGGCAATAGCTTCTCTATAGTTCTTCATACCTTCTGTAGCAAATTGTTACTTCAGCTCATTCTTTGCCTGTTGTCATATTTGTCCCAATGATAAATCTTTCTGTCCTGCTTAAAAACATTTATTGCCTCCCCAAAGTCTCTCAAATTAATAGATTCCTGTCATTAAGCATTCAACTAGTCACATTTTAAAATATATTTATTTTTTGTAATTGCCTCCCTCCCCTACCAGACTGCAAGGTGTACAGAAGTAGCAATTGTGCCTATTTTGCTTGTTTTTATACTCATAGCCCCTTGCCAGGTGTGTGGAAGGGATGTGCTGAGTAAATTAGCATTTCCAACCTTACCTCTTAATCATTCTCTTCTAATATGATTCCAACCCAGCTAGATCATTTACTATTTTCTGAATATGCCCTATTCTTTCTCATCTTTGGGCCTCTGTTCATGTTCTATTAACACAGCTGCCAATTATTAACAGTGATGTTATGGTTAAAAGTCTATGCTGTGATCATACAATTGATGCAAATTTCAATCTACAACTTACTATTTACATGATCCTGGGCAACTTTCTTAGCTCCTGTGAATCTTGGGTTTTGGCTTTTCCATTTATGAAACGGGAATCTGGTAATTCCCACCCCATAGTTTTGTATGAGGATCAAATGAGCCAGTACACAGCTTGAAAGCCTTAGTACATGTCCAGTATGGGTCGCTATTGTTACATTGCATGCTAGGCTCTTCACAGACCTGGCTCTAGTTCTCAAAGCAGCCCTGTGAGATAGGTACTGGTGGTTTCATTTTAGAGATGAAGAAATGGAGGCTCAGAAAGGCTGAGCTGCCTGCAACTGGTGAGTAATACGGCAGAATTCTGGCCTAGGGCTGCTCATGCCAAACCTGGCTTTTTCTACTGTCCCCACTCATAAGAGTTGCATCTATCCTTTGAAACTCCCCACAAATGCCATCACTTCCAAAAGAGCTGTTCTGATTCTCTCCTGGACTGATACCTTCTCCCATGCATGCTGTTTTTGTCATTTATCAGTAGTAGTACACTTAGAAATCAGGGTCTGTGTGGGTAGCTCTGCCCATGAGACAGGCTTGAGAGAGTGCCTACCTCTCAATTGAATTCCTATAAATTTGCTATTTGGCCATATTGTTTTAATTCTTTCTTCTCTATACTTTAGTCCAAGTAAACTCTAAAAGCCTTTCTCTATACCCAGAGATCAGCCATATGAACCAATTCCCTTCTGGTCCAAATTTGTTTCCCTTCAGCAAAATGGTCCTCATCCCAACAACCTTTTAGTGTGGACATATGAGGTCTGAAGTGCTTCTGTACTCTTTTGCTATCTTACTGTAGAATCACAAACATATCAACCTCTAAAACCATTTTTCATTGAGCAGGCCTTGCTCACTTTTTGCATAGGAAGGGACGCAAGAAGAAGGGAATATACACTTACCGGAAAGTTACTATAGACCCAGCATGATATTTAGTTATGAATAATACAGAGAAGGAAACTTGGACCTTGTTTTCAAGAAATTTAGTTGGTTCCAGGCACCAAACACTGAACTAAGTGCTTTATGAACATTATCTAATCCATTCCCTGGGGGCTGCTGGAGATGTTGGCTGACTGCATTTACCCTCCGGATCTCTCATCCTAGGTTTTCATACTCTGCACACCATCCTCGGGGTCCACTGTCTCCCTTTGCATAACCTGTTGCATTGCATTGACAGTGGAGTGTTGCTTCTCACTGAAACAGCTGTCACAAAGCTCATGAAAGGTAAGAGGTCCTGAGTTTGCCAGAGTGTTAGTTCCAGTCTGTGCACCACCAAGGCTAGCTTCTTGGGTGTGCAACCTGTGCAGTCACAAAGAGCCGGACTGCACTCAGAAGAGTCTCCTGCTCAGTTTAATGCTGTATTACATCTTGAAATTCTTAGTAATATTTGAACAAGGGCTTGCTCATGTTTATTTTATGCTGAGCCTCACAAGATTCTACAAGCTGGTTCTGTGAGCACAATCCATTCCCTGTAATCATCCTTTGAGCCAATTTAAAGTGTCTTAGCCCTTCAAGAGGTCCCAAGGGACTTTTCAATCAACATACAACTATTAGATTCCTTTTCTGTGCAAGAGGGCACTTGAGGCTAGGAGCCTCTGCAGGCTCATTTCTCAAGATGAAATGGGTTGCTTTCAGCTGATTAACTGTGTCATCTCAAGGTTAGACTAGAAATGCAAGAAAATTGTCGAGAGAAGCAATGCTTATATGAATTTGAACTTTAAGTTCTGTAGTATAATCATTCAAATTATTCAATTATGATATTTTCAGACGATTTTTCTTAATATATGAAAGCATTTGTCATTCCTCAAGGCACCTTCTGTTTACTCAATAAAATTGCTTTGCACCTGGCAGCCTATTATAGAAAAATCTATTTTTATTCAGAGAGTCACAGAGTAAAATTTCCAAAATGTTGTTAGATTAGCTTGAGTTTACAAAGTTGGGATATATATTGTGTCAAGATGAACCACTCAAGTATTAATGTTAACTTGCTGAAGTATCAAAATGGGTATTTGTTTAATTTGCCAATCTCTAACTTTCTTGTAGATCTGGACAATACAGAGAAAAATGAAAAACTGAAATTCAGTATCATCGTGCGGCTTCCTCCGGTAATCCTGAATTAGATTTTAGTTTTTCCCTAGGCTTTGGCATGGCCTTCCTTCAATTCCTTCTTGCAAGAAGAAGATTTACTTGCTTTGGGTTAAAGTCAATTGAATCGTTTCACTTTTCAATGCTTCCAAGAAATCCAAGCCGTCCCCGGCCCTCTGTCAGCTGGTTCCCACTGGGCCTACAAAGCACTTGCTCCTCTGGCTCTGCACTGCCTTGGCACAGTCCAGTGAGAACATTAAGCCATTTTCGCTTCTTAGGAAACCACACTAATATTTATATCTGAGTCCGAGAGGAGGGAGAGGGGAAACATGCTGTTGGCATTTAAACAGATACATTTGAATACAGGTGAGGAAAGAAGGTTCTAGAACTGTATTTCCCCTTACTGCATTTCTGCCGTAGTAGAAAAACATTCCTAGGTCAAAGGAAGAATGAGAAACACGAGGGAAAGAGTTTTAAAGGCACTCACTTTGTGTGTGTGTGTGTGTGTGTGTGTGTGTGTGTGTGTGTGTGAATATTAACTCTCAGAGTCAGAGATACTATGAAAATATGAAATTCCACAGCAAGGTCTTCCAAGCCTCTAACTCTGCAAATTTCCTGACCTGAATAGCCTCAGCCAGCTCCATCTGCTGTTTACACGCCTTGCTCATTTGCACCTCTGGCACGGTCCTCTCACCACGGAGATCTCGTTGCCTTTCTGGACCTAATCACCCTGCTCCGTAATAGCCCTTCCCCCTCACAGGCTTACTGAAGCAAAGGCAAGAATAGAAAACAAAGCATATTTTCCATAGCTAGATCTCTCTGGGGAACATTGCTGAATATTTAGTTTGGTCTCCCAATTTGATTATTTCCCCAACAAACACTCCTAGGGAACTGAAATTTTCTAGGTAACACAATGGCAGAGAAGTTGATATAAACATGCCTCCACCCTTCAGTTTCCTGTGAAAACATCACGGAGTTTGCATGCCCATCTCCGGTTTTGAAGAGCAGTGGATAAACTCTAGTAAAAGGGTTTGGCAACATCAGTGTATAAACCGCTTTCCTCATTGTAGCATTTCAGGGAGTATTTGCTCCTAGAAACTTCATAGGAACATGGCATTTCTCCAAGGGTCCGTAAGTGCCTGTCTTTTACACTAACCAGTTACTTTGGAATAATACTTTAAAAATTATGAATAGATACAAGGTATGCTTACTTAATGCAGCATTCAGTATATTCTCTACATATTTTTCAATTTGTATAATAGCTTATTGGTCAGAAGATTTGTAGACTTTGGGATCATCCTATGAGTTCTAACATCATTTCACGGAACCATGTGATGCGACTGCTTCAGAACTATAAGAAACAGGTGAGTTTCTCTGAAAGCACAGCCAACTAAATGTTTTTTAGGGTCCTGTTTGCCCGTGACAACATATCTATATGGACAAAAATTATAATTCTTATATTTTATTATAAAACTGTGCTTATTGTGGAGATCCAGCTTAAACCAGAAATGGTTTCCCTTTCAGCCTCGGAATTCTATGATTGACAAGTCATCGTTCAGTGTAGAATTTCTGCCTCTGAACTACTTCATTGAAATTCTAACAGATATAGAGTCCACCAGTCAAGGTAATTTACCCCACTGTTCTTAGGGTCCTCCCACTTTTCTCCTGACATCAGTCCTTCCCTATTCACTTGTGTGAACTATTTTCTTTCCAAAATCCTTTTAACATACAAGTAGGTCTTTATAGCAATTGGTTTACATAAGCAGCACACAGTTTCCTACCTAAATTACCAAATAATCACCTCTGAAGTTTTAAAAGAGTTAAGAGGTTGGGAAGTTGGGAAGGGATAGCATGGGGAGAAATGCCAGATATAGGTGATGGGGAGGAAGGCAGCAAATCACACTGCCATGTGTGTACCTATGCAACAATCTTGCATGTTCTTCACATGTACCCCCAAACCTAAAATGCAATAAAAAATATATATATAAAAAAAAAAGTCAAAAAAAAAAAAAGCCCCATTTGGGTGATGCCAATGTTCTTGGTGCTGAAATTTAATTTTAAGAACACATTCTCAAAAAAAATCATTTTACTAAAATATAATTAAGATTTTAATGAGCTGTGAGTACAAAGTCATAAATGTTTCATGGCTCGGTAGTAACCCTTTTTCCCTGCCCCCTCCCTATTTTTTCCAGCCCTGTATCCTTTTGAACGACATGACAATGTGGATGCAGAATTTGTAGAGGAAGCAGCTCTGAAACACACCACAATGCTTTTAGGCTTATGAAAAAGAAAACGCAACTGGGTCTGCTGCTGCTATTTAACCTTGCTCATTAACCTTACTCCTATAGAGAATTCTTTAGCAATATTTAAAATTGGTAACAAAAATAAGAAATTACTTAGCCATCTGATTTTCAGTGTGGTACTTGTTGAGTCAGAACTGTAACTGCTGTACCACGTTCCAACTTTGAATAGCCATTGAGCGATCAAGTGTAGAGAAATGATAAATGGCCTAAGCAGGCATACAGTGGCATCAACAATGCTCTTCCTAGTAGCTTAAGAGGCTACTAGCTAGTTTCTGTTGCATTCTGAAATAAAATATGCTTTAAAAATGTAGGGAACAGTGCTTAGAAAAGCAAAAGCTAGGTGTGTCATTGAAATAATAAGCAGAAAAATTAAATGTTGTGTAAGAACACTATTTGGAAAGAGGTTCCTTTTAAAAACTGAATTTGTACTAAATAAATTTGCTATGTCCAGCACAGAATAATTTGTACTTAGTATTTACAGCAGGGTTTGTCTCTGTATATTCAGATGAAATGTATTTAATTTTTTTTATATTTATAAAAGTTTGATTTAGGAATATTTTGTCATTAAAAAACCTGAAAACAAAGTTTTGGCCTGACTTTCCCTGTTTTTTCAATGCAGTCTTCTTTTTATGAAAGCCAAGAATCATGAATCAATGAACACTTTTTTTTTTTTTTTGCTTCTCTATAGTGATTTCATTCTGACCCATAAAATAATAGAGTTGCAGCCCAAGGTCAGCCCACAACCCTTTGCTTTTCTGTCTTCAGACTGAACTCATGAGAGAGATTTTAATGATTATAAATATCGTTAGCTGGTATGATCATTCAACTTCCTGTCTAAAATCATCATTGTGTTCTAAAAATTGTCCTCTCTTACAGAATTACCGCCCACCCCCCCTTTTTTTTTTTTTTTTTTTGAGACAGAGTCTTGCTCTGTCTACAGGCTGGAGTGCAGTGAAGCAATCTCGGCTCACTGCAACCTCTGCCTCCCGGGTTCAAGCAATCTCCTGCCTCAGCCTCCCGAGTAGCTGGGACTACAGGGTTGCGCCACTATACCCAGCTAAATTTTGTATTTTTAGTAGAGATGGGGTTTCACCATGTTGGCCAGGATGGTCTCAATCCCTTGACCTCGTGATCCACCCACCTGGGCCTCCCAAAGTGCTGGGATTACAGGCGTGAGCCACCACACCCGGCCATAGAATTACCCTTTTTGGTCAAATACTTCATGGCCATCAGTCCTCAAAATCTTGGAGCCAAATCAATGCAATCCTGATTCTTTCTCTCGATAAGGTCATTCTCTTTCAATCCCTGCTTTCATTCATTTCTTTGCATACCTGGATTGTTTTAGTTGCTTCCTAAGGTCTAAATTTATCTGAAACATACTTGAGATAAACACTAGTTTGATCTGGTCACTCTGCTCTTAATCCTTCAATAACTAACTTGCCATTCATTATAGGATAAAATTCAAACTCCTTGACATTAGCAGTTCACCATTCACTACCTAGAGTAAATTACCAGATAATCACCTCCAAAGTCCCAAATTCCTTCCCTGTACAATATGAACATTTTATTCTAGCCAGGCCAGTTATCTGGGCCTTGAACACAATTCTTGTCTTAGTTCCAAGCCTTGGTTAGGTTATTTCCCACCTAAGACCTGGATTCCCTCTTGTCTGTCAAAATCTTATTCACACTTAAGGGTCAGATAAACAGTTCTGACTGTCATCCAGGCCATTCTAGCATATGGTGCCATCTTCCTTCTGAGCCAGTAGCATGCATTGTAATATTTATGCATCCCTCCCT
Organism: Alouatta palliata; assembly: GCA_004027835.1. Taxonomy (NCBI): domain Eukaryota; kingdom Metazoa; phylum Chordata; class Mammalia; order Primates; family Atelidae; genus Alouatta; species Alouatta palliata. The sequence goes on from PVKV010023994.1 coordinate 27,851, forward strand.
TTGTGATACTTTTCCATTCTTAGGTTGTTCAAACTTCCTATGTGTGTATTTTTGAATCCCTAATGAGGTTACTAATTCCTATAGTACAGCAACTGTGTTTATGCAGTATTATTATCAAAGGCACTCCCAAGTAATTGCTTTATAATAACTCACCAAGCATTCAGGTTAGACTTAGGACTGATAGAGTTTTGAATCTGGCAGGATTGGGACTTGGAGCAGATGAATTTAGTAAAATAAAGAGAGAAATAAAATTCCCAACAGCTACCAGTAGGAAATAAAGATACTTTGACTAACCCTTCCCTCCAGAAACATCCCTGGTCCAGCTAAATAGGCAGTGACATCATGGGCTTGAGAAATAGTCCTGTGCGCACCCCTGGCAAATGTAACCCCAAGCCGGCTGAGCAGCTGTGTGCCCATGAACTGGACCTGAGAAATAGCCTCATGGGCTACCTCTAATACACATGATCCCAGGCTAGCTGAGCAGTCTTGCACCCACATCTTGGGCTTGAGAAGGAACTCAATGGGCTGCCCCTACGCTGGCTGAGGAGCTATGTGCCTGTGTCATGAGCCAGAGAAACAGTCCCGTGGAACCACCCTCAGCAGACACATACCCACGCCAGCTGAGATGCTGTGTGACCATGTCCTAGGCCTGAGAAACAGCCCTATGAGTTGGCCCTACCCAACGTGGCTTCAGTCCAGCTGAGCAGCTGTGGGTCTGCATACCATGCCTGAAAAACAGCCCCATGGGCTGCCCCTCATAGGCACACATCCAGGCCTGCCAAGCAGACTTGCACCTGTGCTCTAGGCCTGATAAACAGCCCTGTGGGCCACTCTTAGCAAATGTGCCCCCAGGCCACCTATACAGCCTTGTGCCTGCATTCTAGGTCTGAGAAACAGCCCCATGGGCTACCCCTGGCAGACACGTCCCTTGACTGACTGAACAACTACATGCCCATGTTCCTAGCCTAAGTAAAAGCTCTGTGGCTCCAACTCCAGCAAGCCAGACTCAAAGTTGGCTAATTCACCATGTGCATGCATCTGGCCTCAACTTGCCAAATAGCCTGGTGAGCCCACTCCAGTTGCCACAAACTCTCAGCCTAGGCTCCTGAGAAACATCACTAGTGTGGATTGCAGCTGAAGAAACCTTATAGATAGTACACTACTTCATCCAGCTAGAACTAAGGCAAATGAACTCCACTGAACTGACACCCCACAACTCATTCATACAAATAAGTCTTTCCCTATGAAACCTATTCCATAAAATTTCTACGCATCTGATAGAAGAGCTGACTTTTCCACCAGATGCATAGAAATAAATGTAGGGACATATCAAACATGAAAAAGCAAGGAAACATGACACCTTCAAAGGAAAACAATTCTCCAGTAACTGACCCCAATTATAATAAAATATAGGAAATGCCAAAAAAAAAAAAAATCAAAATAATCCTAAGGAAACTCTCAGCTTCAAGAAAATACAGATAGATAATTCAACAAAATCAGGAAAATAATTAATGATTTGAGAAATCCAACGAAGAGGTATAGAACCAAACAAATCCTGCAGCTGAAGGATTCAATGAATGAAATAAAAATGCAGTTGAGAGCTGCAACAACAGACTAAACCAAGCAGAAGAAAAAATTTAAGAATTTCTAAACTTCAAGACAAGTATTTTAAAATACAGGCAGACAAAAAAGAATGAAAAAAGAGTGAAGAAAGCCTATAGCATTTACAGAATACCATTAAGTGAACAAATAGTCATTTTATTTTTTTAAAGGAAAAAAAATAAAAACATGCAAAACTAGCAAACTCATCAGTAGAGCCAATACACAAAAAAGAAAAAGGAATCAAACCTTATTACTATAGAAAACCACCTACCCACAAAAGTAAATAAGAGGAAGTAAGGGACAAAACAACCAGAAAACAATCAATAAAATGACAGGAGTAAGTCCTCAACTGTCAATAATAACCTAGAATATAAATGGATTAAATCTTCCATTTAAAATATACAGACTTAGTGGGTGGATCATGGCGGCCAGGATGCAGGACTAGATTGCAGCTATGGAAAGAGCAGCATGCGGAGGTGTGCATTGTGAGTCGTAGCTCCAGATCGACTGTAAGAACAGACCAGCAATTCTGAGGCCCTCGGAAGGAAGCAGACTGCTCCTGCAGGACCCAAGAGACACTGCAAATACTGTGAGTGCCCCAACCTCAGAAGTGGGAAAGGGAGACCCTTCTCTCTGGGACACCCCCTTCCCCCCACTGGAGAAGCTGAAGGTCTGTTTGTGGGAGAAGTTCCCCACCTTACCTGGAACTGAGTGAAGTTAGATAGCTGACTGGAGCGAAATACAGGGATAGAGGAAGCAGCAGAAAGGCACTGGGGGCATGCTGGATCCCCAAGCAGCCCATCCCTGCCTGGCACCACAGGGTTCCATCAGGAGGGAAGCCAGAGGAGCAGGGGTAAGACTCATAGGGTGAAGGACTTCTCTGGTTGAACTTTGTAACAATTTGAATGGGTCCAGAAGCCTCCTTGCCAGAACTTGGGGGAGGGCGTGAATCAGGCTTGCAGACTTCACAGGCAGGGAAAGAACTAAAGCCCTTTTCTTTTGCGGCTGGGAGGCCAAAAGCCTTGGTCAAGTTTTCAAGCCTGACTCGCCCTCCACCTGGAAATAGACTTGGGGCTCTTGCAGGGGTATGGTGGGAGTGAGAGTGGCCTTTTGGTTTGTGTGGGAGCTGGGTGAGGCCGGTAACTGCCAACTTTCCCTCACTTCCCTGACAACCTGCATCACTCAGCAGAGGCAGCCATAATCCTCCTAGGTACACAACTCCAGTGACATAGGAATCTCACCCCCTCCACCACAAGCAAGACCCGCCCAAGCAGTCTGAGCTCAGACACACCTAGCACCGCCCCCACCTGATGGTCCTTCCCTAACCACCCTGGTAGTGGAAGACAAAGGACATACAATCTTGGGAGTTGTAGGGCCATGGCCACTGCCACTGCCAGTTCCTCTCCACACTACTATAGCTGATGCTTTCTGAAAAATGCCACCTCCTGGCAGGAGGCCAACCAGCACAAAAATAAAGCATTAAACCACCAAACCTAAGGACCCCTCAGAGTCTATTGCACCCTCTGCCGCCTCCACCAGAACAAGTGGTGGTAACCATGGCTGAGAGACCCATAGACAGTTCACATCACAGGACTCCTCTGTGCAGAAACTCCCAGTACCAGTCTGGATCCAGGTAGACTGACTGGGTGGCTAGACCCGGAAGAGAGACAACAATCACTGCAGATAGGCTCACAGGAGCCCACATCCATAGGAAAACAGGGAGAGTACTACATCAAGGGAACACCCTGAGAGACAAAAAAAATTTGAACACTAGCCTTCAGCCCTAGAACTTCCCTCTGACAGAGCCTACCCAAATAAGAAGGAACTAAAAAAACAACCCTGGTAATATGACAAAACAAGGCTTGTCAGCATCCCCCCCAAAAATCACAGTAGTTCACGAGCAATGGATACAAACCAAGAAGAAATCAGGAGGGACCAGAGAAAGGCGAAGCCCAATGCAAGGAAATCCAAAAAATGATATAAAAAGTGAAGGGAGAAATATTCAATGAAATAGATAGCTTAAAGAAAAAACAATGAAAATTTCAGGAAACTTTGGACACACTTTTAGAAATGCAAAATGCTCTGGAAATTTTCAGTGACAGAATTGATCAAGTAGAAGAAAGAAATTCAGAGCTCAAAGACAAGGCCTTCAAATTAACCCAATCCAATGGAGACAAAGAAAAAATAACAAAATATGAACAAAGCCTCCAAGAAGTCTGGGATTATGTTAAATGACCAAACTTAAGAATAATCAGTGTTCCTGAGGAAGAAGACAATTATAAAAGATTGGAAAACATATTTGGGGAAATAAGGAAAACGTCCCTGGCCTTGCTGGAGACCTACACATGCAAACACAAGAAGTACAATGAACACCTGGGAAATTCTTCACAAAAAGATCTTTGCCTAGGCACACTGTCATCAGGTTATCCAAAGTTAAGATGAAGGAAAGATTCTTAAGACCTGTGAGACAGAAGCACCAGGTAACCTATAGAGGGAAACCTGTCAGATTAACAGCAGACTTTTCCGCAGAAACCCTACAGGCTAGAAGGGATTGAGGGTCCTATCTCCAACCTCCTCAAACAAAACATGTATCAGCCAAGAATTTTGTATCTAGCAAACCTAAACATCATATATGAAGGAAAGATACAGTCATTTTTTTTTTTATATATATATACTTTTTATTGCATTTTAGGTTTTGAGGTACATGTGAAGAACATGCAAGATTGTTACATAGGTACACACATGGCAGTGTGATTTGCTGCCTTCCTCCCCATCACCTATATCTGGTATTTCTCCCCATGCTATCCCTCCCC
>PVKV010023995.1:0-32256 GCA_004027835.1 Alouatta palliata
GGGGGGGGGGGGCAGAGAAGTCGTGCTTAACTTTTTAGGGCAAGGAGTTTCATAGGGAGTGAAGGCATTTGATTGGATACAGGGGAGACAAAGCATAAGGCACTTGACTGGACACTGGGACACAGGATGTGTACGGGGCCAGTTACTACTGGTAGGTAGGCAGGATCTTTGGTGAGTGGGCCGCCTTGGGGAAGAATGACCTAAACAGGGCAAAGTGCTATTGGGTAGGGTGTGGCGGGCTTTTCTGAAATCTTTTGGGCGGGGGTTTTTTCAGCGGGGGGGGGGGGGGCGCTAGGTGTTGGGTGTAGAGTTTGCTTCAGGGGTGGGTGTTGGAGAGGCTACGTGGCAGAGCTAGATGCTGGTCACGGAGTGATGACGTAATTCCCTGGCGCTGGGAGGGATGGGCATGTCCAAGCTCCCGGCGAGGCAACCGGCCTTACAAAGACTGACTGCAAGTAGTCTGAAAGGGAGGAGCAGACAGGTTATATCCAGAGATGATTAAGCAGGATGTATTTCCTGCAGTATCACCTAGAGTGAGCGAGCAGGTAGGCTTTGTGCAGGGAGGAGATTCAAGTGGGATATGTTTTTCTGCTCCTACTCCCATATAGTATGGAGGTTTTGTCTTTAGGCACAGCCAACAGTCTTGAGCCAGTTTGGGCTGGGTGGTATTTAGAAGCTTATGCATGTCAGCAAGGATATACGTTAGAATTGGGGCTAGATGAGGTTTAGGCCCAAGCCTGGAGACCACCCAGGGTGGGCCAGCTGAAATTTTTAACTGGGGATGGGTCTGGAACATAGGTTCTCCTGTCTGATATGGGCCCAGTAGGTTTTGGCAGTCTCCAGTAGGTAAGGACCTTTTTTTGGATTACGAACAGAGTTCCCGGATCCCATCTAGTTACATATAGCCTGAGTCCCCAGGTCATCCTCATGGTCAAAACAAGGCAGAGGGATTGTGGATAGTAGATTTAGGGGGTTAGAGGATCCCATAGAGCGTGTTTTTGGATGGGCAGCACGGGCTAAAGAGAGGGTTGAAGATTTTGTTGGTCCCCCGTGATAGGTGGCTAGGGTCACACGGGACCAGTATGGGCAGAAATATTCATCTGCTTGCTGGCAGTTTATATCTGAGAGTTTCCTGGACACATGTAAAAGTCAATTGACTGAAGTTCCTTTTCCTCGTTGTCAGATCTCCCACATCCCAGCCAAGGCATCCCGAGGTCACCCTGGGAGCCCCAACCAAAAAGAAGGCTGAGTCCCGAGATTAGGGCAGACAGGTCAACTTGGAGGATTAACTCTGTGTGGGACAGTGTCCCCTTCCAGGTAGTATTACTGAACATTTGTCCTGTCTGGAAGGAGTAAGTGTGCCTCTCTGGGACCCAATACTGGTGCGTGGTGATGGGGGTAGAAATGAGAGAGAGGAAAAGACAAACAGTAACGGCTGCTGGGGGGTTTTCACCCTTTTTAAGCGTAGGCTTAAGGGAGTAGGTCCTGGCTCAGGGACCCATGTTGCTTGTTGAGTCTCAGTAGTGGACTTTGCACGGGAGCAGTGGATCCAGGTCGGGATACTGTTAACCTTCAGGCGGTGGGGGTCACTAGGATCACGGTGTAGGGTCCCTTCCATGATGGGGTAAGTCCTTCCTTCTGGAACTTTGATTCCTGGGTGGAAGGGATGACCAGATGTAGGTGGGTCAGAAGTAGGGGTCGAGTATGTTTCTCAGATAAGCAGTCCTGTACCTGTTGGGGAGACTGTAAGTACTGTAACAGGTTAGCACAAGAGATTTCTGCCAAATGGACATCCTTCAGCCTTGGTAGAATGGGTGGTGCTCTACCAAACATTATTTCCTACGGGGTGAATTGCCCGATAAGGGGAGCATCTAGTTCTAAGGAGTGTGAGGGGAAGGAGGTTTGTCCAACTCTCACCAGTCTCCAGAATGAGTTTTGAAAGGGTGTCCTTTAAAGTTCGGTTCATGCGTTCAACCTGTCCAGAGCTCTGGGGCTGGTAGGCACAGTGTAGTTTCCATTGGACATTTAGTGCCTTACTGACCACTTGAGTAATGGATATAGTGAAGGCTAGACCGTTGTCTGACCCAATGGCAATTGGCAGCCTGTACCAGGGAATGATTTTATTTATGTTTATTACTGTGGATGCAGTTTCATTTTGAGTGGCAAATGCCTCAGTCCATCCAGAAAAAGTATCCACCATCACCAGGAGATACTTAGATGCTGCCCGGTGTGATTTTATTTCTGTAAAGTCTATTTCCCACCTTTCTCCTGGGCTGCATCCTTGGAGGCAGCGGCCCAGTTCAGGTTTGGGACCTTGCCTAGTGTTTACTTGTGCACAGGCCATGTGGCTGTTAGCTGCCTGTACAGTTAAGTGCTGAAGGTGGGGGACTTCGAAGCACCCTGTAAAAGCTGAGCCAACTTGGTTCCTCCTAGGTGAGTAATGGAATGAAGTTGGCCAACTAGGGCCTGTCCAAGGGACTCAGGCAGGAAGATTCTCGAGTCCAGGAGGATCCACTATCCGTTTTGGCTTTTGTTGGCCTGAAGATCTGATGCTTGCTTTTCTTCCTCTGGAAAATGTTGGATGGTCGGGCAGGTCTGGCTGTGGGTAGGATATGACTGGCAACAGAGTCAGTGGGGTGACAGGAAGCATAGCTGCTTCATAGGCTGCAGAGTCTGCCTTCTGGTTTCCCCAGGCAATGGTCATGTTTCTCTCTGGTGTCCTTTGCAGTGGATTACAGCAACCTGACAGGGAAGCCATATGGCCTTGAGCAGGGCCAGGATTTCCTCTTTGTTTTTGATAGTTCTTCCTGCGGAGGTAAGTAATCCCCTCTCCTGCTATATGGCCCCATGTACATGTATGGTAGCAAAGGCATACCGACCGTCAGTGTAGATGTTTACTTGCTTGTCTTTGGCCCTGGGTGAGGGCTACTAGTTCAGCCTTTTGTGCAGAGGTGCCATCTGGTAGTGCTTGGGCCCAAATAATATTGGTCTCTGTTGTGATAGCTGCACCGGCCCTGCATACCCCCTGGTTGATGAAACGGCTTCCATCGGTGAATAGAGTGGCATCCGCCTGTTCCAGGGAAGTCTTGCAAGTCTGGCCTGCTGGTCTTAGTGACCTCAAGTATTTCTTGGCAGTGATGAATGGGAGCAGAGAAGTCTGGGTCTGGGGGCAAAGTTGGCAGATTCAAGCATCATGCAGATGGAAAGTCAGCCTGGGCTGGTCCAGTAGCAGGCTTTGGTACTGTAAGATCTGAGAGTTTGACATCCCTTTGTCATTGGTACTAGGCTTCTTTACTGGCAGGAATGGAGTATTCCAGGCCAATCTGCATGGCCTTAATATCTGCCTGCAGTAGCCAGTGTATGAGGGGACTTATGCCTTCCCTGGCTTTTTGACTCATGGGATACTGTTTTACTTGTACTGGTAGAGCTGTAGCCAACAATTCCACTGTCTCAGGAGGGTGGCGTTTTGCCAGTCCCAGGGGGTTTGATTCCGCCCAAAAGTGGGGAAACTGGGCCTCTAATTCTAGCATAAGTGAGCCATTTTCTGAGGCTACGGCTGGGGAGTTTAAAACCAGGAGGTATTCTTCTGACACGGGGGTGGTCAGTAAGAGGTGGGTAGTTGGTGAGTCCTGGTTCTCTAAGGTGAGATGAGTTCCTCGGGTTGAGAAGGATATAGAGGCTTGCAGTTTATGAAGTAGATATCTTCCCATTAGGAGATATGGGCACTCTGCACTACCAAGAAGGAATGAGTTACTCTTTCCTGGCCTAGGTTTACTTCTTGGTAGTTGCAGATAGTCCCTGTGGCCCCTTGAACTGCCCCTTTTGTGATTGGTGACCTGGCCCAAAGGTGTTTTTAATACTGAGCGTTCTGCTCTGGTGTCAATTAAAAATTTTACAGGGTGACCCTGTACTGTGGTGCTGACCATGGACTCCTGGGGGCCAAGCAAGAATGAGCCCCAGCCCTGTCAATCTTCTAGCTCCTCCAAGGGTAGCAGTTTTTTTTTTTTTTTTTTTTTCGGTTCCTTGTATTTTGGGGCACTCATTTTTCCAGTGTCCAGTTTGGTTACAGTAGGTGCACTGATTTCACTGGAGCAGAGCTCGGGCCCCCAACTGACAGCCCTTGTTCTTTTTGTTGATTTGTTGAGGGGGGGGATCTTCCCTGTGCCTCCTGGAGGACAGCCACCAAAATTTTTGCCTGTCTTTTGGAAGCCTTGTCACAAGCAGCTTGGGCTGCCTGTTTTTGTTTCTCATTCTCCCTGTTATCAAATACCTTTTCGGCTATTTCTAAAAGTTATGTGATACTCATTCCACCAAATCCCTCCAGCTTTTGTAATTCTCTCCGGATGTCTGGGGCTGCCTGATACAAGCCATAAAGTGCAGCTATTTTTGGGTGCAGCCGGATCAAATGGGGTGCAAATATGATAGGCCTCCTGGAGACACCCTGGAGACTCATCGGTCCCCTGGACCACTTCTGTGGTTTTAGATTCATGGGCTTTTGCGCAGCTCCCTTAATACCCAAGAGGAGATACCGGTGGAAGTTGTCCAGAGTCCTCCCTGCCGAGGAGTTAGGGTCCCAGTCTGGTCTGGTTGAGGGGAAAACTTCCTCTAACCGGTTCCTGCCCTCCTCTTCAGGTTGGCCAGTGGAGGTGAGGAAGTGTTTCCGTGCTTCCTGTAAGGGTTATTGCCGAATTTAAAGATGAGGAAACTGAGACCAGCATAGGAAAATTAAATGCCAATTTATTAAGCTCCCGGACGAGGTTCTGTGGTCCAGGAAAGGGGGGCCAGAGAAGTTGCACTGGCTTCCCGGGACGAGGGGTTTTTATGGCTCTGGGAGAGCAAGGAGTTGCCAGGTGTTTTAATTGGTTGTGGGGGAGCGGGATGGAGACGGGGCAGTTGACTATTGGTTGGCAGGTTATTGGGTGGGTTTTTCTGGTGCAAGAGCTGGCCAGGGTTGCATCAGCCGGGGCTGTCTGGAGGGCTTGTGTGCAGAGCTAGGTGCCAAGTGCAGAGGCAGGTGTCGAGTGCAGATTCTGGTGTGGAGTGCAGAAGTGGGCGTTGGGGAAGCCACGTGGTGGAGCTAGGTGTTGAGTGCAGAGGCAGGTGTCGAGTGCAGAGGTTAGTGTCGAGTGCAAAGGTGGGTGTCGAGTGCAGAGGTTAGTATTGAGTGCAGATCCTGGTGCGGAGTTTCCAGGCGTGGAGATGAATGGGCGTGTCCCAGCTCCCGGCAAGGCAACCGGCCTTACATTCCGACCCTTTTGATGATATAGGATGCCACTTCTTTCTGGCTACTTCCTGCTGAGTAGGGGTGGAGTGAGGGGAAGGGTCAGCTAGCTGGTGCCTCGGTTGGGAGTCGGACATATGGGTGAAGCAGCATCTGGTTTATGGCCACCCTGGAAATTTCCCTTATGTGGGCCTGTAAAAACCTGGGGAAAAAGGTAGTTGGCCTTGGATTTTGGGAATTCAAGTTTTATGGCTAATTGGCAGTTTGTGGGCTGGCAATCTGCTTGAGCAATGCATTGGGTTTTAGTGGTGGGGCCTTCCGTCCAGGATCCCTGAAGGTAGAACCGCCAGACATAGTAGGGGTTGGCTTTAAGAGAGGACACTAGAAGTATTGTTAGGAGAATTTGAAGGGTTAGGAGTCGACAGGGAGGGGCCGTGGGTAAGACGGAGGCGAGTAGGGCCCAAGGGCTTGGATCTCCATTGATCATTTTGGGGGGCCAGTTTGAGGCAGGACACATGATACCACAGGGTGTGACCCAGGAGCTTGGCAGCCATAGGGGTGGTTAGGATAACGACGTGGGGTCCTGCCCACCTAGGCTGCAGAGATCCTGGCTTGAGCTCCTGGAGGAGAACACTGTCGCCTGGCTGGAGGAGTGCCGCTGGATAGGGGTCCTCTGGTCCCGGGACAATGGGGAGAGTACAATCCGCATGTTCCCTAAGTAAGTGGCAGAGTAGAGAGAGGTAGGGGAGGTAGGAGGCTAGAGGAGGTGGTTGTACCAGGAGATTATGAGAAACCAGGAAAGGCCGTCCGTACAGCAATTCAAAGCGGCTGAGGCCTGTTGGCCCCCATGGGGTGGCTCAGACTCAGACCCGGGCCAGGGCAAGGCGCAGGAGTGTGGGCCAACAGTTTTACCTCGATGGTGAGTTTGGCTAAATGATCTTTCAGGATGCCGTGAGCCCGTTCCATTTTACCTGATGACTGAGGGTGGTAGGGGATGTGTAGCTTCCAGGAAATGCTGAGAGACTCGGCGACCAGCTGGAGCACCTGAGCTGTAAAGGCTGGACCGTTGTCTGACTGGATGTTTGCAGGTAAGCCAAAATGAGGGATGATTGCCTGAATTAAGAGGGAGACCACCGTGTCTGCAGTTTCCTTGGAGGTGGGAAAGGCTTCAATCCATCCAGAAAAGGTATCTACAAAGGTTAGGAGGTAGCAGAATTTTTTGTGAGTGGGCATGAGTAAAATCATCTGCCAGTCTCGGGCCGGCAGGTTGCCACCCATTTGGTGGGTAGGAAACTGTGGCTTTAAGCTTCCCTGAGGTGAGACCTTAGAGCAAGTAACACAAGCTTTGTGTATCTGCTCAATTGTTTGTTGTAGACCTGGTGAGAAAAAGAGGGGCTGCACAAAGCAATATAATGCCTTGGGCCCAATATGTAAGGATTGGTGGATTTCAGCCATAATTTTAGGGGCCTGTTCCCGGGGAAGGGCAATTTTGTTGTTTAAGAAGATGCAGCCCTAATGAGACTTGGTTCCCTCTCTTAATATGAGGGCTTGTTTTTCTGATAGCTAGTAAACTGGAGGTGTGGCCATGGTGAGGAACAGGATCGGAGTGGGGGCTAATCTGGTACTGGTTAAGGATTTTGCTGCTGTGTCTGCCCTTTCATTGCCCGGGGAAATGGCATCCTGCTGGGCCTGGTGCCCTCAGCAGTGGATGACAGCAACCTATTTGGGTAGTGACAGCTTGCAGATTAGAGATTTGGGTAGCATTGATTATGGGGGACTCTTTTGTAGTAAGGAATCCCCACTGTCTCCAGAGGTCAGAGTGGCAGTGGGTGATAAGAAAAGCATACTTTGAGTCAGTATAGATATTTGCCCACTTTTCCTGTGCTAGCGTGAGAGCTCGGGTTAAGGCAATGAGCTCTGCCTTTTGTGATGTTCCATTGGGGAGGCGGTGTGCCTCAAGGGTGGCTGAATCTGTAACTACTGCATAGGCTGCTTTTCGCTGCCCCTCAGCTATCACTATCAAACTTCCATCTACATAAAAGGTAGGGTCTGGGTTAGACAGGGCAAGGTCAGATAGGCCCTCCTGAGGTTTAGCAAGTGCCTCTATTAGTTCAGGACAGGAATGAGCTGGGGAAGGGGAATGGGATGGAAAGGGAAGCAAAACAGCAGAGTTGAGTAGAGAAGTGGGATGAAAGCTGACTGAAGGATTTTCAATGAAGAGTAGATGAAACTCCTGTAGGCGAGAGGGTCCTAGGTGAGCGAGAGATTTGTGAGAGAGAAGGGCGGTTAGCTGATGGGGGGAGAACACTGAGATGGACTGGCCCAAGGTAAGTTTTAGGGATTCCTTGGTGAGTTCTGTTGCCGCTCCCAGGGCCCACAGGCAAGGCTGCCATCCCCCTGACCATGGGGTCGAGCTGTTTTGATAAGTAGGCTACTGGACGATACACAGGGCCCAGGGGTTGGGTTAAGACCCCAACCACAATCCCACTTTTCGTCAGTGAACAAGTGGAAGGGGTGGTTGAGATCCAGTAGTTGGATCGGAGGGGGGCGCTGTGGACAAGGCAGTTTGTAGGGTTTTAAAAGCCTGCTTCACTACCCCAGGATGGGAGAGGGGTCCCATGGGTGTGTCTTTAGCAGCTGCATACAGAGGTTTAGCTAAGGAAGCAAAATTAGGTATCCAGTGGCAGAAGTACCCTACAAACCCCAAAAAGGAGAGAATTTGGTCAGCTGTCTCTGGAGGCTGCAGCGAAAGGAGTGCCTTTTGGCGATTTGTTGTTAGGCTTTTAGTTGTTTAAGGAGAGTGGTGGTATGCTGTTGAGACAGAGAGAGGGAGGGGCTACAAAGTAACAGGCCGTCTACATACTGAGGAAGGAGACTGGGTTGAAGGGGGCAGGAGCTAAGGTAAGCTGGTAAGGCTTGTCCGAAAATAGGGGGGCTGTCTCTGAATCCCTGGGGCAGGACTGTCCAGGTGAGCTGTTGTGACAGGTTGGTGTCCAACACCTGGACAGGTTGTCCAGGTGAAGGCAAAGAGAAAGTAAGACTCAAGGTGTAGGGGAATGGTAAAGAAGGCATCCTTGAGGTCAAGAACCATAAAATGGGAGGTAGTGGAGGGAATGTTGGATAATAGGGTGTATGGGTTGGGGCCTACAGGGTGGAGGGGTACCACTGTCTCGTTGATAAGGTGTAGGTCCTGAACTGGGTGGTAGTCCCCGGATGACTTCTGGACCGGCAAGATAAGAGTGTTACAAGAGGAACTGGTGGGGATAAGGAGTCCCTGGGCTAGGAGTCAGGTAATGATAGGCTTTAGGCCCTGGTGGTGGGTTTTTGAGATAGGAAACAGGACATGAGGGAAAGTGGGTAGGATTTTTTTAGAAGTATCTTAACTGGCAATGTGATGTCTGGCCACTACAGGCTTGGAGGTGTCCTATACCAAGGGATTAACTACCTCAGGAGGAATAGGGGGTTCAGGCGAAGGGTTAAGACAGAGCATGGTGTCAGTTAAGAGTGGTAAGAGGAGGTGGGCTGGTGATGGGCTTGAGTATGGGGGGCCAGTGAGTTGGAGAGTGGCCCCCACAGTTTGGAGAATATCTCATCCTAAAAGGGGGACTGGGCATGAGGGCATGATTAAAAAGGAGTGGGGGAAAAAAAGTGTCCTTCGAGGACACAGGCTAAAGGATGAGTTTGATTAGGACAGGAAGGCTTTCCATCAGTTCCCATGACTGAAACCTGGGAAGGTGTGCTAGGTCCTGAGTAGGAAGGCAATACAGAGTAGGTAGCGCCTGTGTCCATTAAGAAGAAAATGTACTTACCTGCTACCTGTAGCGTTACCCTGGGCTCAGCAAGGGTGATGGGGGTCCTTGAGTCCGGGCTGCGTCAGTTGTCCAGAAGGCTGAGGAGTCTAAGCAAAGGGACTGCTTCCTGTGGACCGGCTTGCCCCTCACATAGAGGTGTGGGGGTGAGCCTGTAGTCTGGGACGGGCAGTCAACCTTCCAGTGTCTAGTCTGCTTGCAGCTCAGGCAGGGTCCAGGAGGTGGGCAAGGACAGGGGCACTGCTGCGCCCAGTGTCCCTTTTGGCCACATTTGAAACAGGGCCCAGGCAGGGCCTTTGAAGAATTTTGGGGGGGTTTTGATGGACCCCCTCCACCAGATGCTTGGTGGACTGCCAGCCTCAGGGCTGCTACAAGAGCTTGGGTTTGTAGGCTTACCTTTTGCTATAAACGGGCCTGGCGAGTGGCCTCAGCCTTTTCCTCTCGGTGATTAAAAACTTTAAATGCCATGTTTACCAGGTCCCGTATGGGAGTTTGGAGGCCTTCTTCAGCTTAAGTTTCCTCCTTATATCAGCTGCTGACTGGGAGATGAAGCAGGTGGCCAGGACTGTAGCCCCCGCTAAGGAGGCTGGATCCAGCTGGGTATGGAGGATCACAGCATTAGTTAATCGGTCAAGGAAGGTGGCTGGGTTTTTATCAGGACCTTGAGTTATTTCCCTGAACTTGTCATAATTAACCACCTTTTGAGCTGCGCTCTGCATGCCTGCTAGGAGGCACTGTAGCATTTGGTCTCAGCAGTGGCAGCCATCTTGAATAGCTTGATAATCCCAATTAGGGTCGGCCTCGGGGACCGCTGCCACGCCTACCGGCATTTGTTTGTGAGATGTACCTGATCAGCATGTGTTCGGACTGCTGCAAGAATGTGGTCACGCTCATCTGGAGTAAGGGTGGAGGACAGGATTACATAGGTATTATGCCAGGTAGGGTTGTACGCGTGGGTGAGGTAATGAAATTCTTTAGTGTAAGCAGTAGGATTGGTGGAGAATGACCCTAGGCGTTTTTCAATGGCTGATAGATTGGAGAGGGAGAAGGGAACATGCACTCGGACAATGCCCTCCGCTCCAGCCACCTCGCGGAGAGGACAAAGGAGAGAGGTTTCGTTGTTGGAAGCGCAGTGTGAGCGAGTATGAGCACTAACAGGAGAGATCAGGTTGGAACTCAGAAGAGGAGGGGGTTGGGGGCCCACATAAGGTGGGGGATTAGTGGGTTGGGCAAGGGGTAGGGAGAGCTCTTCAGCCAGATTGGGGTCGGAGGAGGAGGAGGAGTGGGTTGGTGAAGGGGCTGAAGGGAGTGTGGGGGAGTTTTTTGCTAGGGGTACCTGGGCAGTATTGCAGGAGGAGCAGAGGTCGGGGTGAGAGCAGAGATACCAGAAAACCTGGATGTAGGGAACCTCTGCCCACTTGCCGTTCCTTTGGCAAAACTTGTCTAAGTCTGTTAGGATATTAAAGTTGAGTATGCCCTCTGGAGGCCACTTGGACTGGTTGTCTAAAGGATACTGTGGCCAGGCCACGGTGGAGAGGAAGAGTAGCCTTTTCTTTTTTATAGAGAGACCCAGTTTGGGTAGATTTTTGGCTAGGCATCCTAGTGGTGACTTGGGGTCTGGGTGAGATTCCTGATTACCCATATTCCTGGGTTTTTTTGTTTTTGTTTTTTTATGTATTATACCCAACCCAGGCAGAAGAACTCTTTTCCCGGAGGCGGTGGCTGAGAGAGCCTACAGGCTGCAATGATTATAACGAGAAAAAAATAAAGAGACAGGGCTAGAGCTATTTGCCACATGGAAGAATTAGGAGAAGTAAAAAAGAGACAGCTAGGAAGTGAGGTTTTAGTGGTAGAAGAAGAGTAGGAGGAAAAAGGAGAACAGAGTTATTTCTAGGGGCATGAATTCAGTAATGGTTCCCTGCAGCCAGTGGTCTGTTACCCACTGTAGAATATCTGTTACTTCAAGGGAAGCAGGCCTAAACCACTGTATATCGGCTAACAGGAGTCTAACAAAACTGGCAAATCTACAATAAAGACAAAACCACATACAGGATTGACAAGACAAAGGATGGGTGCCACCCCAGGTGGGAGACCAGTCTGATGCCTTCTCGGGCACATCCCCGAAGGGATGTTTCAGGGCATCTTGGCTAAGGTGTACCCGTATAACCCCCAGGCCTGGTCACCTCAGAACTTTTAGTCAGTCCTGAGGTGAATCACCGTTATGCCTTATGACATCCCCGTGGAACCGCGGGTTGAGGCCCACACAAGCCCTGTAGCTGTTAGGCCGTAGGACTACACATAAACTCACTCACTCATGCTGGGGGTAGGAAGAGAAACTGAAAGTACAGTTGCTTAATTAATGGGAGCTTATATGCCAAAGGGCTGATTTGAGATAGACAATTTAGTAGTGTAAGCTGGGGATTTGGTCCTGCTGTTAGGCAGGGCCCGGGTTTGCAAATGGGGCTTCTGTTTACCCAAACCTCCATCGCTGCTGCAGAGATGGTTGGAAGAGCGGCTCAGCGTCCTGGGCTGCGCCACCAAACACCAGAGGATACAAGAGGGTTCAGGAAGGTGGGGACGTCTCCCTCAGAATCCTGACCCTGAGAAACCCCTCATGGGGAGAAAACAAGAGTGTAGGGACGTCTCCTCTACTCTCAGGTCCTCGAGCTGAGGCTGGGGCCCCGGGCCCACAATGAGAAACAAGGAGTCCCTGACGCAGCCGTGATTACGAGCAGGGAGTCCACGAGGCAAGCAGTGGGAGGGGCTGTGGGCAACAGAATCCTTACCTTGTGGTGGAGCAGTTCCCTGTTCTAATTGGTTGTGGGGGAGCAGGATGGAGATGGGACAGTCCGCTATTGGTTGGCAGGTTATTGGGTGGGTTTTTTTGGTGCAAGAGCCAGCCAGGGTTGCATCAGTGTCTGGAGGGCTGTGTGCAGAGCTAGGTGTCGAGTGCAGATTCTGGTGCGTAGTGCAGAAGTAGGCGTTGGGGAAGCCACGTGGCAGAGCTAGGTGCCAAGTGCAGAGGTGGGTGTGTCCGGCCTCCTGGCAAGGCAACCGGCCTTACACTGACCTTCAGATACGGTCCCTCTCCTCTGCAGTAAAAAGAGTGGAGGATTTGCTGACAGTTGTCCCAAGTAGGATGATGAGTTTGGAGTATGGATTCCACCAGGAGGTCAGAACCTGGGGTTTTTCAGAAAACAGCAGGTTCTGAGTTCTCTAATTATGTATATCAGAGGTGGAAAATGGGACATAAACCAAAAGTGGGGTTGATTGTTCACCACCAGCCGGAGGCAGTGCCTCCCTCAAAGGGAGGAGGGCAGTAGCCTCCACCTCCTGTTGTGGCCAAAGGCTGGAGGCCACAAGTGGTCATGCAGTGGGGGGCACAGGAAAAGTAACGGTGGGCAACAGGGTCGTAGAGCAAAGGGAGGATGAGTGGGAAACGTTTGTCCCCCCTAGACAGGGGCAGGACTGGAGGGGCCCAGCTGAAGAGGGTGGCAACCAAGTGGTACGGTTGAGTTCCTTAGAGGCAGGGTTTTGAGCTGCATGGGACTGGAGCCACGGTGGTGGGTTCAGGACCAAGCTTAGCTACTGGTCAATATACAGAAACTGGTTGGGGTGACCTGGGTTTCTTGTGACTACCCTCCTCCAAACTGCCTGTACCACGTTACGGCCTGTGTTTGGCCATCTCACATCAAAGGATGGCCATTCTAGTTCACATAGGGTTCAGAGCTGGACCTTGGCGAGGCAAACTCCAGTGAGATAATCCATACTGGCTATGGCGACTCCATTTTAAGCAATCCTGTTAACTCCATTCTAACCACCCTGAGCTATGTAGAGCACTTTGTTCCTGAAACTTTGTAGCCTGAGGCACCTGGTATTTTGTAACCTGTTTTTCTGAGAAACGGCCCACTGGCCCATACATCATGTACCTGCAGCTCTGTCACTGCCTACCCCACATCCTGCTTGACAAACAACTTTAAATTGAATCTTTATTGTTAGGTCTCCCCTCCCCTAACCTGCCCTTTCTGCTTCTGTAACAATTTGCTCTCCACCCCCTAACGCTGCAAAGGTATAAAAATGACTGCCTTTTATTCGGGGCTAAGAGGTTTGAGCAATAGCTGACTCTTAGACACCAGCATTAAACAGACTCTCAATGAACTCAGTGTGGTACTTCTGTTTTAAATTTGCTTTGGGTACAACAGCTGAGGCAGGAGAATCTCTTGACCCGGGAGGCAGAGGTTGGAGTGAGCTGAGATTGCGCCATTGCACTCCAGCCCAGGCGATAGACTCCATCTCAAAAAAAAAAAAAAGACATGTCTCTTTTTCTTAAATGTAAGTCTCATGAGTTCTTTGCGCAGTTTTAGTCCACCTTGCCTTCCTGACAATTCCTTTGTTCTGTCAACATCAATCTCTATCTTGCTAGAATCTTTATTAAACATTGCCTAAAATTTTCACGCCCGTATCCCGTTTGTTGAATGCCTTCTCAAAAGCCCTCGTTCTCAGATGCTGCCTTCACTCATATATGCATTTTACCATTTCAGCAACAACTTAAAATTGCCACTTTTCTATCAACTTAAATACTTGTTTCAGATGTGGAGACTCCACTTAAAGCCAGCGGGTTAACTTCTAAGCTACATGTTTTTCAAAAAGAACAATCTAGAAATATGAAAATGGTAAGACTAACATGGGTGGTTTCTGGCTTTTCGTGGTAGGAGAATGCCCTACATTAGAAAAGCCACAGAGTGGCTTCATTAAAGGAAACTCATTTTTCCAAGAGAAAATAGTATCTCTGGAGAGATACTGTGAAATTATTTTGAATTTGGAGAAAAGCATTAGCGCCAAACTTTTCCTGAGAAGTCCCACAAGTAAATACATCCAGTAGTCTGAGTCAGATATTGGGTATTTGGAAAACAAATTAGCTGGGCACAGTGGCTCACGCCTGTAATCCCAGCACTTTGGGAAGCCAAGGTGGGTGGAGCACCTGAGGTTAGGAGTTTGAGACCAGTCTGGCCAACATAGTGATACCCCCGTCTGTGCTAAAAATACAAAAAAATTAGCTGGGCATGGTGGCACATGCCTGTACTCCCAGCTACTTGGGAGGCTGAGGCAGGAGAATCGCTTGAACCCAGGAGGTGGAGGTTGCAGTGGGCCAAGATCATGCCATTGCACTCCAGACTAGGTGACAAGAGCGAAACTTCATCTCCAAAAAAAAAAAAAAGAAAAATTAGCCTTAAACTTATCAGAAAAATGCTCTGAATATGATAGACGTAGAAAGAATCCACCCAAACTCAAGCTGACAGAAGCCATGTACCAGCACACTCATAGTGGCAAAAACATTAATTCTGATACCATGATACACAACAGAATTCCTGGGAGAGGGATCCATGACAGTATTCAATGCTAAAAACATTATAAATTGTACTTACTAGTCATCTCTTAATCAACAGGAAAGAAATCATCTTGGAGCAGAACTCAGCAAATGTAATCAGTGTTTTAAAGTCCTCAGCTCAAAATCTTCTCTTACGCGGCACAAGAGGATTCATACTGGAGAAAAACCATATGACTCCAGTGAGTGTGGGAAATCCTACAGGACTAGATGTTACCTTACTATTCATAAGAGAATCCACAATGGGGAGAAGCCCTATGAATGCAGTGACTGTGGAAGAGCCTTCATTAATTCCTCATCTCTTAGAGTGCACTGGAGAATTCACACTGGAGAAAAACCCTACAAATGTAACCAGTGTTTTCATCAGTTCCGCACTCTCTCTGTCTTCACAAGACACAGGAGAGCTCATACGGGGGAGAATCATTAGGTATGTAATCAGTGTGGAAAGGCTTTCCGCACGAGGTTGTCTCTTACTTTGCACAATAGAATTCACACAGGGGAGAAACCTTATGAATGCCACGATTGTAGGAAAACCTTTACGAGGAGCACAAATCTGACACAACACTTCAGAACTCATACTGGAGAAAAACCCTACAAATGTAATGTGTGTGGAATATCTTTCACCCATAGGTTTTCTCTTACAGTATACAGGAGAGTACATAATGGAGAAAAACCCTATGAATGCAATTACTGTGGAAAAGCCTTTAATGTTCTCTCATCCATTGAGAAACACATTAGAACGCACACTGGAGAAAAGCCCCATGAATGTAATCTTCGTGGGAAATCCTTTGCTACTAACTATAACCTTTCTTTGCATAAAAGAATACATAATAGACAATTGTGAATTCAAAAACTGTGGGGAAAGCATTTGTTGATCTTTCATCCTCAGATAACATGAGGGAACTCCCACCAGATGTAGGAATTACCTCCCACTGTGTAACAAATTACCCCAAAAATTTTGTGGCTTCCAGCAACAAACCTTGTCACAATTTTTATAGGTCATTCAGGAATTCAGAAACAACATAGCTCTGTAGTTCCTCTTGAGGATCTCTCATGAGGTTAGAGTCCAGATGTCAGCAGAACCATAATCATCCACAATTTGTCCTGATGGAAGGTCCACTTCCAAAATGGCTCACTCACATGTCTGACAAGTTCATGCTAGCTGTTTTCAAGGGACCTACACTTCCAAACCATGTAGGCCTCTCAACAGGGCTGAGTTTCTTTATGGCAGCAAGTTCTCCCCAAAGCCAGTGATCTAAAGGAGCCAAAACATCATGTCTTTTATGACCTAGCTTCAGAAAGATAGGTTTTCATGTCCCTGTTACATTGGTCACACACGCCAATCCTGATACAGTGTCGAAGAAGACTACAGGAGGTATAAACAGCAGATACTGGGAACCATCTGGAAAGTTTGCCATGGAATCAGTGGAGGAAAGCCTTCAGCAGACCCCCTCTCTCTCTTTTTTTTTTTTGGAGACAATGTCTCACTCCGTGACCCAGGCTGGAATGCAGTGGTATGATCACAGCTCACTGCAACCTCCACTTCCTGGGCTCAAGTCATCCTGCCACAGCCTGCAATGTAGCAATGGGACTACAGGTGCATGCCACCATGCCTGGCTAATTTTTTTTTTTTTTAAACTAGAGAGAGGGTTTTGCCATGTTACCCAGGCAAGTCTCAAACTCCTAGCTTCAAGCAGTCCTTTCATCCTGTCCTCCGAAAGTACTGGGATTACAGATGTGAGCCACCACACGCAGCCAACCCTTCACCTAACCTGATCAATATGGAGTAGCATTCAATAACCCACAGGCTAACTCGCTCTGAGTTACAATGAGTGTAATCTGTATTGTAAAACCTTGAAGTCAAACTCTTTCCCTCTACTTAAAAAAGTATCCACTGGGGAGCTGCCCAGGGAACACGGTAGCTGTGGGAACACCTTTGGTGATGGCTCCAGGGAGTCACGTGACAACTCACAATAAGGTGAAGCCCTATGTGTGACATCAAAATGGAAGAGCATTCAGGGCACACTCAGTCCTTAAGTCATTTCAGAAACCATACAACAGAGGAGTATGCTGAGTATACACAGTGTTGAAAAGCCAACAATACAAGCAGTCATATTACCAAGCACAAGACAGTGTGGTTTGGTAAGATATAAAAGCCTTGAATATTCTCTCAGTTTTTAAGAAGTGAGATTCACACTAGATAGACCAATGAATTCCATCAGTTTTTTACATTTTTTAGGAACCTAACTCAGTGCAAAGAAACTACTGTTTTTAGATACCGAGTCTGACTCTGTTGCCCAGACTGGAGTACAATGGCACAATCTCAGCACAATGCAAACCTCCACCTCCCGGGCTCAAGTGATTCTCCTGCCTCACTGCCTCAGCCTCCCAAGTAGTGGGGATTACTGGTGCCTGCCACCATACCCAGCTATTTTTTTGTATTTTAGTAGAGATGGGGTTTCACCGTGTTGCCCAGGCTGGTCTCAAACTCCTCCTCTTGTGATCCCCCTACCTTGGCCTCCCAA
Organism: Alouatta palliata; assembly: GCA_004027835.1. NCBI lineage: Eukaryota > Metazoa > Chordata > Mammalia > Primates > Atelidae > Alouatta > Alouatta palliata. The sequence goes on from PVKV010023995.1 coordinate 16,942, forward strand.
AGTGCTGGGATTACAGGTGTGAGCCACTATGCCCAGCCACTTTTTTTTTTTTTTGTGAGAGGATTTCATCTGAGCCCAGGCTGGATTGCGGTGGTGCCATCTTGGCTTATTGCAACCTCTACCTCCAGGGCTCAAAGGATCCTGCCACCTCAGCCTCCTAAATAGCTGGGACTACAGGCATGCATAACCATGCCTCATTTTTGTAAAGATGGGTTTTCACCATGTTGCCAAGGCTGCTCTCAAACAACTGGGCTCAAGTAATCCACCTCCCTCAGCCTCCCAAAGTGCTGGGAATACAGGAATGACCCACCACACCCAGCCAGAACTTCTTAAGATAAAGGATGAGAGAAAAATTTCAGTCATACCTCTTCCACTAGGAAAGATAGGAAATGTTTCTTGGCTGTAATACCCATGAGTATTAATTTTGGAAAAATTTTCAGTGATGCCTCCCTTTATACATGAGAGAACTTATCTAGAGGAAGCTGTAGGAATGTAATCAATGTTTGGATACCTCAGCTCTTAACTGAGTGGCCACACAGTAATTTATACTGAGAACAAAAGGCATAAATGCTTCATCAGTATCTCATTTGTAGGTTGGGCCACTAGCTCATTAATTTTCAGCCTTTTTGTTTTAATATAAGCATTTATGGCTATAGCTGTCCTGAAAATCTTACTACACCATTTTATATATATAGTGTATTCTAAAACATCAATACACCAAATATTCAAAAAGGTATTTCCAAATTGCTCCTCAGTGATGTAGTTTGTTAAAATAGAAAATAGATAATATTTGGTATATTTTTTTCTAATTTAATAGCATTTTATCAGAATACATAGACTTTCTGATTTTGATAGTTTTCTCTTTCTGTCCTAATATAGCAAATACTGTTTCTTTCTCAATGTTCATTCTCCCTACTTATTTAAAGAAAAAACATTTTTATTCAAGTTGTCAGTGAGCAGTACTGAAAAGGTACATACAGTGGGGCTGGGCGCAGTGGCTCATGCCTGTAATCCCAGCACTTTGGGAGGCTGAAGGGGGCAAATCCCCTGAGGTCAGGAGTTCAAGACCAGCCTGGCCAACATGGTGAAACTCCCCCCAAAAAAAAAACAAACCAAGGCATGGTGACAGGTGCCTGTAATCCCAGCTACTCAGGAGGCTGAGGCAAGAGAATCACTTGAGCCTGGGAGGCAGAAATTGCAGTGAGCTGAGATCACATCACCACACTCCAGCTTGGGCAACAGAGTGAGACCATCTCAAAACAAGAAAATGTTCAATGTAACAGGCTTTCCTGAAGGTTAGACAGGCTTTGTCCCACTCTGCTGGCTAAGAAAAGTAGGAATAAGGCCCAGGGTGAGACACCATCTGGCTTGTTTTCATCTATTTTTATTCTTTCAGAAAGTTGACACAAGGCATAGAGTTAGAAGAGCCTTTTTTTTTCCTCACCACAGCGGTGAAAAATGCAGAAAAATCACAATGATTTGAGTTCTTCAAAAACCTCTGATTGGCTGCATCAGCTCTATTCTGTGCATTGCTAGACTTCGTACATGATTACAAGTAACCATTAACTGGTTAAAACCAAAGAGTGTGTGTATGTGTGTTTGCGTGCTTTTGAGGGGAGGAGTTCTGTTAGCTTCCAGGTGAATGCAATATCTGTTTATCCTGTTTATTGATCTGTTTTTGTAAGTGCTCCATGATTCTTTGAAAACAGTATACTATATATTCTTTAATTTTTGGATACAGATGGACATACATACTCAAACTAGTTGTGTTTTTCAATATGTACTTTAAATTTTTCTGTCGACCTGACTTAGTGATAGATGTATATTAAAGTCTTCCACGAGGATGGTGGATTAACAAATGCTTTCTATAATTCTGTCATTTTTGCTATATATATGTTTATGTGTAATGTAATTAGGTGCATAGAGGTTTAGATATTTTCTTGTGAAATGTTTCAGTAGGGGCCATACCTTTTTCACAGCAAAGAATTGTAATATTAAAATACATTAACAAAAAAAAGACCAAACATTTAGCTAGCCTATTCTATAGACCAGGCACTCTTCAAAAGTGCCTTATGAATATTAACTACATACTCACTATGCTTGCAAAGTGTGTGCTATTACTTTCTCCAACTTACAGATGGGAAAACTGGCACGGAATGTTTAGGTTGCTTGCCTGAATTCACCAGCTAGTAAGTGGTAGAGCACAGATTGGAATCCAGACACTTCATGCTCATAATCACCGTCCTATTTATTGAGTACATTCTACGTGGCTAAGCACTGTTTGAGCAGTGACTGAAACTCAAGTTTTGCCCGTGACACAATTTCTCTCAACAGGGAGGGGTAGATTTTTAGAAAAATCAACAATATGGCGAGGCACAGTGGCTCACGCCTGTAATCCCAGCACTTTGGGAGGCCGGCAGGTGTATCACGAGGTCAGGAGATCGAGACCATGCTGGCTAACACAATGAAACCCTGTCTCTATTAAAAATACCAAAATACCGGGCACAGTGGTACAAACTTGTAGTCCCAGCTACTCGGGAGGGTGAGGCAAGAGAATCGCTTTAATCCAGAAGGCAGAGGTTGCAGTGAGCTGAAATCGCGCCACTGCACTCCAACCTGGCCACGATGCAAGACTGTCTCAAAAAAACAAAAAACAAGCCTGTAGATTTTTAACACTTTTATATGCCTAATTTTTTTTCTTCTAAGACGAAGTCTCACTTTGATGCACAGGCTGGTCTAATTTTTTTTTTCTTTTCTTTTTCTTGGAGAGGGAGTCTCACTCATTGCCCAGGTTTGGCTCACTGCAGCCACCTCCCGGGTTCAAGCGGTTTTCCTGCCTCAGCCTCCAAGTAGCAGGGATTACAGGCACGCATCGCCACACCAGGCTAATTTTTGTATTTTTAGTAAAGACCGGGTTTCACCATGGTGGTCAGGTTGGTCTCGAACTTCTGACCTCAAGGGATCTACCCACCTCGGCCTCCCAAAGTGTTGGGATTATAGGAATGAGCCAACACGCCCAGCCCTAATTTTTTTTTTTTTTTTCAAATAAAAAGAGTTTTAAATCACATTGAACTAGTCCCTTAAAACTACAGGTGACAGAAGGCATGGCAAGCCATTTCCTAGTCCCCCTAGGACTCAAGACTGTGGAAGCCCCCGCAAGTGATTCTCACAATCTGCATATAGCAGGAGAGCTGGCAGGAAGCCCTAGCAGGTAAACCACCAGCCGCCCCCAAAACAAAAGGCTACAGGATGTCAGAACTCCACCGCTTAATCACTTACAAACACAAAAGGTGGAGTCCAGGCTGGGTGCAGAGGCTCACGTCTGTAATCCCAGCATTTTGGGAGGCCAAGGCAGGTGGATCACAAGGTCAAGAGATTGAGACCATCCTGGCCAACATGGTGAAAACCCATCTCTACCAAAATACAAAAAAATTAGCTAGGTGTGGTGGCATGCTCCTGTAGTCCCAGCTACAGGAGGCTAAGGCAGGGAACCCAGGAGGCAGAGGTTGCAACAAGCCAAGATTGTGCCACTGCACTCCAGCCTGGCGACAGAGCAAGACTCCATCTCAAAAAAAAGAGTCCAAACATGAAGACCTCCATCATCCCAAAACTACTCCAGCAAACCCCCCTCAGTCACCTCCAAAACTATAAACAGAAACCCATGAAATGACCCTTTCAGATGCCCCTCAACACTAGAGAATGAGGAGCCCAAGCCCAATGGCCCACCCAGTCTCTACCAATAGTACAGGCAAGGGGAGACTCAGAACATGACCCTTCCCAACTAGGGATAAGTGGAGCTCCATCCAATAATCCCACCATCCTCTCCTCAAACAGTATACAATAAGGCCTCTATCTGATAAATCCTCTTGATCTCCCCAACACTAGAAAAAAATGGAAGCCCCAGGCACTGACCCTCCAGTTACCTCCAACATCAGAGACAATGAGCACTTCACCAAGTGATTCCCCATATGTCTCCCACATTAATGATGGAAACTCCAGAAACAACCCCCAATCCTCTACACACCCAAGGAAATCCAGCAAATGCCAGCATTCTTACCCAACACAGCTCAAACATGCATCCTTTGTCTTTCCAAGACTATACATAAGTCTCCCCAGCAATGATATCCAAAACAAGGAATGGTCAGAAACTCAACAGGCAGCCCACCCAATTCAACAGTGTAAGTGACAAACTCATAACCCAGAAAACGACCTCTCTTCCCATTACCCCAAAGTAAGAGTTGATAGAAGCATCAGCAACAACACCCTTAACATAACTGAGGACGGGAGACCAGAATACAAATCCCTTGTCACCCCTAACATGACTTGACTGCCCCTACGGTGACCCCTCCTTTATCCCAAACACAAGGAATAATCTCAACCCCAGCAGGCAACTCTTGCAGCCTCCCCTTGCAATATGAGTATCTCTACCCCCACATTATAGGTTGATAGAGACCTATCAAATCAAGTGTCCCCTGCTAGGGGAATGCTGTGTACTCCAGTCTCAGAACATGGAAGACAATGGTAGTCCTGACAAGCTGGCAAATACTCCAAGCTCCCATAATACAGGAGGTGATAAAGCCCAGCAAGCAAACCTTCCAACATCTCCTTCACCAAGACCCTTAGCAGCTGCATTCCCAGTTGACTCTCAGAGCATCTTCTCCTACTTGGTCACTAGAAGCAAAGAAAGACTGGAGCTGGGGGTGAGGCTGAGAGGAAGACAAAGGGGAGAAGGGTAAAAGAGAAGAGGGGAAAAGGAGGCCTTCCAAGTTGTCCCAAACCCACATGAATTCCAGATACTCCAAACAACTACAGTCAGATCAGGCACTCCAGCACACACCCACAGAAAATTCTGAGCTAATGAAGAGAGGCGGTCTGAAGGAAAGGTGGGTGTGTGGGCTAGCCTTCAGGATGCTCAACGAAGACCCTTGCCACCTGATATTCCAGTCCTGTGTACCCCATCTCCAATATTGAATCAGACATGACCCATAAGATCAGTACAGCACTGCTGCGTGTGACATCTGAGACTAGGTCATAAGACACACTGAAGTTTCCTCCTTGGTCTCTTCTATTGCTCCTTCTCTAGGGGAAGCCATCCGCCATGCCATGAGGAGATTCAAGCAGCCCCGTGACCAGGAACCAACTCACCAGCACCACATTGCTAGCCAGGGGATGACCCATCTTAGAAGACCTCCAGCCCCAAAATTTGAACTCTAATTAATGATATGTAAACTATCTGTAACCTACTTCAGAATGCACTAAAAAGATGCACTGATGGATGATACAGAGATGTATATGACAAAGCAAGTATAGTAAAATGTTACTGATGAGTGTTCCTGTACGTTTTTTCCAAAATTATTCCCATGCTTGAACACTGCTGGTAATTTGCTAGTAGTCAAAAACTCCTACCAAGCAATAAGACAAAGACCAAAAGTTAACTAGAGAAAGGAGCAAACGTTAACAACAGTTCACAGAAATACATGCGAGTGGCTATCCTAAGAAAAATGGAAAGTAAAACATTGAGATTTGCTTTGTCATTGATCAGATGGGGAATTGTTTTCCTTTTACTTTAAAAAGATAACAGATTGGCCAGGAGACAGTGGTACCTCCACATCATAATGACGGGAACTCCATTAGTGCAACCTCCCCACACTAAGACGAGGACTCAACCAGACCCAGAGCCAAGCGGAGCCCCGGGTACCATGGGGACAGGCGGAAAGAGCCGAACTGAAGCAGGGAAATCGCAGAAAACCGAGGCCGGGCGGAGAAAGCCGAACTGAACGAACTGAGCCGAGGAGCGGTGGGAGCCGAAGTCGGCCGGGAGAAACCGAAGAGCCACAGCCGGTGGCAGGAGCCGAGCCGGGCCGAAAAGCAGTGGGAAGGACGGCGGAGAAGCCGAGCCAGGGCCAGGCGCGGAGGGAGGGGAGGTCTTAGGTCCGAGACAGTGAGGAACAGGCGGCTCCATGGTGGGGCGCTAGGCGAGGACGCGGGGGTGGGAAAGCCGAAGCTGGGCGGAAAGAGCCTAGGCCAGGCACGTAGGAAGCCGAACCCAGGCGGGTAAATCCGGGACCTAACGGGGGTAGCCGAGGCTAGACGGAAGTAACCAAGGCCGGGCGGGAGGATCCGAACTGGGCCGAAAAGCGGCGCCAAGGGAGCGAGGTCGCGGGGCAGATAGGGCTAGGCGGGGGCGGCACCTGTGGGGAGGGCTGGCGGGGGAGCCGAGCTGGGCAGAAAGAGCGGAAGCTGGGAGCCAGTGTGGGGGTTGGGGACGAACTAACCGAAGCAGGTCCTGGAAAGCCGAGGTCCAGCGGGTAGCGGAGATGGTAGCCGAGGCCGGGTGAGAGGAGACGAGGCTGAGTGAAAGGCGGCGAGGCCGTGTCGGAGGAGCTGAGGCCAAGTGGGAGGAGCCAAGACCGGGTGGGAGGAGCTAAGGCCAAGTGGGAGGAGCCCAGCGAGCGAAAAGCACGGGAAGTTGAGCCAGGATCCAACTAATTGGAATCAGGGTAAGAGAAGTCAGGTGGCTGCGGTGGGGAAGGAGCCGTGGGTGGTTGAGCCCGAAGCTGTCAACATGGCCAGAGTCACCTGCAGGGCTTCAAACTGCTTTTGCAAAAATTGTAATAGAAAATTATGACTGTGAGAAATCTGACCTAACCCACTTCATCTCTCCCTTAACCTCCAGACTGCCCTTGGTCATTGCTAGGTGTGGGCCAAGCTAGCCCTGGGAAATATTTAGTTACAGTAATAATAGCCTTTCCTAAAACCAGACCGCCTTATAAAACTAAGAGACCACCAAGTTACGATTAGGAAAAGGGCCTGAATTCTGCTAAAATGTAGACTTCGTTAAGGATTGCCAGCCCTTGTTCAGCTGATCACAATATTTGTAACTTCTCCAGTTACTCCTGTGAATAACATCACTAGTGTAGAAGCTAAGATTGGCCTTTTGAGATGTCATTTAAGACTTTTGGGCCAGGCGCAGTGGCTCAGGCCTGTAAGCCCAGCACTTTGGGAAGCCGAGGCGGGTGGATCACCTGATGTCAGGAGTTCAAGACCAGCCTGGCCAACATGGTGAAACCCCATCTCTACTAAAAATACAAAAATTAGCCAGGTGTGGTGACACATGCCTGTAAATCCAGCTACTTTGGAGGCTGAGGCACGAGAATCACTTGAACCCAGGAGGCAGAGTTTGCAGTGAGCCGAGATTGTGCCACTGCACTCCAGCCTGGTCGACAGAGCAAGAGATTCTGTCTAAAAAAAACAAAAAAGAACTTTTGCATTCTGACAACCAGATGATCCCTGTGGCCCCCACCCAGAAAAAAACTGAGCACACAAGGACCCTTCATTTCCTTGCTTCCAGGACCAATTAACAGCACCTGTTTCCTAGTCCCCTGTCCACCAAACTATCTTTGAAAAACCCTAGCCTCCAGATCTCCAAATTTTCAGGTTCCCCATTTAGACCACTGTATATTTTTTAAAAAATTTTTTGAGAGGGAGTCTCACTCTGTTGCCCAGGCTGGAGTGGCACCATTTCAGCTCACTGCAAGCTCCACCTCGTGGGTTCAAGCGATTCTCCTGCCTCAGCCTCCTGAGTAGCTGGGACTAAAGGCGTGCACCACCACGCCTGGATAATTTTTGTATTTTTAGTATACACTGAGGGTTTCACTGTGTAGGTCAGGCTGGTATCGAACCCCTGACCTTGTGATCCACCTGTCTCGGCCTCCCAAAGTGCTGGGATTATAGGCATGAGCCATCATGCTCGGCCGGCTGTACATGTTTTAAATTTTTTCTCTATTACAATTCTCCTGCCTTGATAAATCAGCTGTATATTGATGAGCAAGATGAACTTCCCTGCTGGTTTCAGGTCCCCTGCGCTCCTGGTCCTGTTGCTCGGGCCCTGCCACCATCCCCTGCGAGGGCTGCTCTAAGGCAACAGCTTCCTGTTCTCTGTCCCTGTGAATGCTCATCGGGGACACTGGCATAGGGACACCCCATCGGCCTGGCAGACATTTTCTCTGAACTGCGCTGAGACCTTCTGGCCCTTCACCCGTTTATCTTCACAATGGAATTCTCTTCTGGTGTTTGCTTTTCTGAGGGCTTGAATTATGACACTATTTTAAGAATGAGGAAACTGACACGTGAAGGCACAGAGGGGTTAAGTAACTTACCCAAAGCTACACAGCTGGGAAGGGATTTAAATGGGAGAGTCTCACTCCAGAATCATTACCCTTAACCATTCTGCTATGAGGGAAAGAGAGAGACAATGAGAGAAGCAAATCAACCTCCAAAAGAACACCCTTTATCTTGATTTTGTGGTCTCCCTAGCCTTTTAAAAAAACAAACAAGAAAAAACAGTTTCTCTCTTGTTGGCCAGGCTGAAGTGCAATGCCGTGATTTTGGCTCACTGCAACCTCTGACTCTTGGGTGCAAGTGATTCTCCTGCCTCAGCCTCCCAAGTAGCTGGGAATACAGGCACATGCCACCATAGCCAGCTAATCTTTGTGTTTTTTAGTAGAGATAGGTTTCACCATGTTGGCCAGGCTGGTCTCCAAATCCTGACCTCAGGTGATCCACTGCCCAGCCTCCCAAAGTGCTGGGATTGCAGGCGTGAGCCTCGGCACCTGGCCTTCCTGGCCCCTTTGAATGAGGAGTTTCTAATACTTTCATCTGTTTTTCCTAAGGCTGACATGTCTACAGTGCCTTTCTTTTTTATTTCAAAATACACCCTGTAGAAGGCAGTATGACACCACCCTAAATCCTGAAACCAACGTGGTTTCTTTTCCATTTGAACCCAGGCTAAGAATCAATAACACAGTACTTTGTGTTTTGTACCCAGTGTTAAAGGAAAATAAATTTCCCCCCAAAATCACTAAGCCAAAGGGAAAAGTCAACCTGGGACCTGCATTGGGCAAACCTGCCTTCCATTTTGTTCCTAAACCATTCAGGACATAGGCGTAGGCAAGGACTTCATGACCAAAACACCAAAAGCATTGGCAACAAAAGCCAAAATAGACAAATGGGACCTAATCAAACTCCACAGCTTCTGCACAGCAAAAGAAACAGTCATTAGAGTGAATCGGCAACCAACAGAATGGGAAAAATTTTTTGCAATCCACCCATCTGACAAAGGGCTGATATCCAGAATCTACAAAGAACTGAAACAGATTTACAAGAAAAAAACATGCCCATTCAAAAGTGGGAGAAGGATATGAACAGACACTTTTCAAAGGAAGACATATATGAGGCCAACAAACACATGAAAAAATGCTCATCGTCACTGGTCATTAGAGAAATGCAAATCAAAACTACATTGAGATACCACCTCACGCCAGTTAGAATGGCCATCATTAAAAAATCTGGAGACAACAGATGCTGGAGGGGATGTGGAGAAATAGGAACACTTTCACACTGTTGGTGGGAGTGTAAATTAGTTCAACCATTGTGGAAGACAGTGTGGCGATTCCTCAAGGACCTAGAAATAGAAATTCCATTTGACCCAGCAATCCCATTACGGGGTATATATCCAAAGGATTATAAATCATTCTATTATAAGGACACATGCACACGAATGTTCATTTTGGCACTGTTTACAATAGCAAAGACTTGGAACCAACCCAAATGCCCATCGATAATAGACTGGACAGGGAAAATGTGGCACATATACACCACGGAATACTATGTAGCCATAAAAAACAATGAGTTTGTGTCCTTTGTAGGGACATGGATGAACTTGGAAACCATCATTCTTAGCAAACAGGCACAAGAACAGAAAATCAAACACTGCATGTTCTCACGCAAAGACGGGTGTTGAACAATGAGAATACATGGACACAGGGAGAGGAGCATCTCACACTGGGGTCTGTCGGGGGGAAATAGGGGAGGGACGGCGGGGGTGGGGAGTTAGGGAGAGATAGCATGGGGAGAAATGCCAGATATAGGTGATGGGGAGGAAGGCAGCAAATCACACTGCCATGTGTGTACCTATGCAACAATCTTGCATGTTCTTCACATGTATCCCAAAACCTAAAATGCAATTAAAAAAAAGAAAAATAAATAAAAAAGCTACATCCCTCCCTCAGTTTCCCTGCGAAGAAACACCCTGTGGACAAAGGACAGGCAGAACCAAAGTCATCCCTCTGTTCACATGAGACAAATGTGTATCTGGTGGCTTCCTCTCTCCTATTGTTTCATGAAGCCAGATTAAGGCATAAGTGATTATTCCTGTAAATTGTGTGTTCAGTGAAAGGCAAAACTCAAAAGAGGCCGAGTGCAGTGGCTCACACCTGTAATCCCAGCACTTTGGGGGGCTAAAGTGGGAGGAGCAACTAAGGTTAGGAGTTCAAGACCAGCCTGGCCAACATGATAAAACCCTGTCTCTACTAAAAATATGAAAAATTAGCCGGGCATCGTGGGGTGGTGGGCGCCTGTAATCCCAGCTACTCAGGAGGCCACGGTAGGAGACTCAGTTGAATCCAGGAGGCAGAGGTTGCAGTGAGCTGAGATCATGCCACTGCACTCCAGCCCAGGCAGCAAGAGCAAAACTGCCTCTCAAAAATAAATAAATAATAGAGCTGGAACTGATGGCTCACACCTTTAATCCCAGCACTTTGGGAGGCAGAGGTAGATGAATCACCTGAGGTCAGGAGTTCAAGAACAGCCTAGCCAACTTGGTGAAACCCCATCTCTACTAAACATACAGAAAATTAGCCAGCCATTGTGGCACACGCCTGTAATCCCAGCTACTAAGGGGGCTGAGGCAGGAGAATTGCTTGAACCTGGGAGGTGGAGGTTGCAGTGAGCTGAGGTTGCACTATTGCACTCCAGCCTGGGTGACAGAGTGAGACTCTGTCTCAAAAAAAAAAGAAAGAAAAAAAGAGAAAGAAACCATTTGTTTAACTATGACCTGGAAGTCCCCCTTTCCACTTTGAGTTGTCCCACCTTTTTGGATAGAACCAGTGTTCATCTTACATATATTGATAGATGGCTCCTGTCTCCCCAAAATGTACAAAACCAAGCTGTGCCTGGCCACCTTGGGCACATGTCATCAGGACCTCCTGAGGCTGTGTCACAGGCACGCCCTTAGCCTTGGCAAAATAAACTTTCTAAATTGACTGAGACCTGTCTCAGATATTTGGGGTTCACACCAGCAGACACTGATCCTTCTTAGGGCACAGAATGTCTTACAAGAGAGGACTTTCCCTTTCACCTACATGCCATCTAACCAGAGCTCCCAAACCCAGAGCTACAAAATGCCAAAGAAAATTCTCATGCCCTGTAGACCCTGTAGTCCAAGATGGTACCAGAATATTCATGGAAACTTACAAAACAGCAACAAAACCAAAGCAAAAAAAAAAAAGGAAACTCCACATAGCCATCAATATGAGGGCTGTGTAGTTGCATTGATTCTGACAATAGGGGATCCTGATAGACATGAGGCACCTAAGAGGAAACTGGGATCCTAGAGTGGCGGCGGCTCGCCTTGAAAACTGGTTACAGCATATTGGACTTAAAGGGAAGCAGTTACCTTCCAGGCTGCTTGGTTTCTCACAACACACAACACAGTAAAACTTAGAAACTGCAGCGCATCTCGGTGCTAAACAGAATCATCATCTCCTTTTCATTCCTCAGTGGGTTCAAGCTCTTTTCCAAATGATTGCTCTGATGGCTAACACATGTCCGTCTTCTGAAAACAATAATCACCAATTAGACAGGTGAGCCAGTTAGCATTTACTCCTTCCATTAAGAACAATGCATTGGTTCCTTAGAAGGCAACTTACAACTATTCACTTGGAACAAGGGAAATCTCTTCAACTCAACAGACCGGATAGCCACTCCCTTTGTGATCATGGATCACAGTGAGCAATGGAAGTTTCATAATCGAAAGCCTTCACTTTCTTCTCTGGAATGTAAAGCACATTTGACTCAGCTGGGAAGAAGCCCATTTAAAAAAAAAGATCACTGTGAGACAAGGAGACTTGCTTATGGGAGACTACCTTGAAAAACACTCCTACTACAGAACACTTAAAAAGATGAATATACATCTGTAATCCCAGCACCATGGGAGGCCAGGGTGGGCAGGTCACTTGAGGTCAGGAGTTGGAGACCAGCCTGGCCAACATGGCAAAATCCTGTCTCTACTGAAAACACACACACACACACACACACACACAAACAAAAAAAATTGGCTGGGCATGGTGGTGAGCGCCAGTAGTCCCAGCTACTCAGGAGGCTGAGGCAGGAGAATTACTTGAACCCAAGAGGTAGAGGTTGCAATGAGCCAAGATCACACCACTGCACTCCAGCCTGTGCCACAGAGTGAGACTCCATCTCAAAAAAAAAAAAAAAAAAAACAATAGTAAAAAGTTTTTATAAGGTGTCAATAAAGAAAGGGAAACTCAAAACCTAAAGCACAAGAATGCTAAGAAATAAGCTAGTGTTAAAGATCACATCCTCCCTAAGAATTCCTGCCAATTTCCATTGAGTTAGAATTTTACTGTAATAGGAGGCAATCAAGCTGGGATACTGGAAGAGCTAGGGAAAGGTTAAATTGGAAAACATCCATTCTCATAAAAAGAACCCTTCATCAGAAGCAAAGAATATCCTTTTTGTTGTTTTGTTTTGTTTTTGAGATGAAGTTTCACTCTTGTTGCCTAGGCTGGAGTGCAATGGGGAGATCTCGGTTCACCACAACCTCTGCCTCCAGGGTTCAAGCGATTCTCCTGCCTCAGCCTCCAGAGTAGCTGGGATTACAGGGATGCACCACCACACCCAGCTAATTTTGTATTTTTAGTAGAGAAGGAGTTTCTCCATGTTGGTCATGCTGGTCTCAAACTGCCGACCTCAGGTGATCCCCCTCCTCAGCTTCCCAAAGTGCTGGGATTACAGGTGTGAGGCACTGCACCTGGCCAGAATGTTGGTTCTTTAACTTTTCCTGGCAGTGGGTGTAAAATCTCCGCTAGAATTCAAAACCACAGGCAAGCACTAACATGAGATTAAGGTCTAAATTAAATCTACCAGTAGACCCCAAAAATCCTAAGCCACGAATTCCCTTACAGGTGGCCCCAGATCAGCAGTGCCCACATGTGCCTAAACAAAAGTAAACACACTTTCACAAGGGGGCGCCACACAACTCCCAAATTCATCATTCCAGTCCAAACACAAGGGTTCCGTGCCTTCCCGGTCTCCAACACAAAGGGGCCTCTCACAACTCCCAAATTCATCATTCCATGCCAAACCAGAGGATCCAGTTCCTTCCCGGCCTCTGACACAAGGGGGCCTCACACAACACCCAAATTCATCATTGCAGTCAAAACCCTAGGGTCCAGTGGCATCCTGACCTCTATAACAAGTGGGTGCCACGCAACTCCCAAATTCATCATTCCAGTCCAAACCATAGAGTTCAGTGCCTTCCTGCTCTCTACCACAAGGGGTGATACAACTCCCAAATTCATCATTCCAGACTAAACCCTAGGGTCGAGTGCCTTCCTGGCCTCTACCAAAAGTGAGTGACACACAATTCCCAAATTCATCATTCTAGGTCAAACTCAACTGTCCAGTGCCTTCCCAGCCTCTACCACAAGGGAGTGCCACACAACTCTCAAATTCATCACTCCAGCCCAAACCCTAAGATCCTGTGCCTTGGCTTCTACCACAATGGGGCACCACAAAACTCCCAAATTCACCATTCCGGTCCAAACCCAAGAGCCCAGGGCCTTCCCAGTCTCTACCACAAGGGGGCACCACACAACTCCCAAACCTATCATTCCATTCCAAACCCAAGCGTTCAGTGCCTTCCCAGTCTGTACCACAAGGGGGTCCCACACAACTCCGAAATGCATCATTCCAATCCAAACCCTAGGGTCCAGTGTCTTCCCATCCTCTACCACAAGGGGGCGACATACAATTCCCAAATTCATCATTCCAGGCAAAACCCAAGAGTCCAGTGCCTTCCTGGACTCTACCACAAGGGGGCGCCATACAACTACCAAATTCATCATTCCAGGCCAAACGCTACGGTACAGTGCCTTCCCAGCCTCTATCATAAGGGAATACCACACAACTCCCAAATTCATCATTCCAGGCCAAACCCAAGAGTCCAGCGCTTTCCCCACCTCTAACACGAGGAGGCACCACACAAGTCCCAAATTCATCATTCCAGGCCAAACACTAGGGTGCAGTGCCTTCCCAGCCTCTATCATAAGGGAATACCACACAACTCCGAAATTCATCATGCCAGGCCAAATCCAAGAATCCAGCGCTTTCCCCACCTGTAACACAAGGTGGTGCCACAGAACTCCCAAGTTCATCATTCCAGTCCAAACCCAAGGGTCCAGTGCCTTCCCAGCCTCTACCACAAGAGGGCCCCAAACAACTTCCAAATTCATCATTCCAGTCCAAACCCTAGGTTTCAGTGTCTTCCCGACCTCCATCAAAAGGGGTCGACACACAATTCCCAAATTCATTATTCCAGTTTAATCCCAAGGATCCAGTGCCTTCTGGGCCTCTACCACAAGAGGGCGCCAAACAACTCCCAAATTCATCATTCCAGTGCAAACCCTAGGGTCCATTGCCTTCCCAGCCTCTACCACAAGCGGTCCTTGAAGGCTGCTCCAATGTTTCAAGTTCCTATCTGGTCTCCTAGGAGTTTTCCACCCAAGTCTTGTCCCATCATGTCACACTCACCGTAATCACCATCTTCCAAGGCTCTGCTCTGAAAGTTCTGAGGCATCTGTGCCTCCAACCACATGCAACCGATGTGTCTGCCAATCCTTCAGCCCCATCACCTTCTCCTCCAAAACAGACCCAGAATCCAACAGTGGAGCCACACAACTCCCAAATTCATTATTCTAGTTTAAACCCAAGAGTGCTGTGCCTTCCCAGCCTCTACCAGAAGAGGGTGCCACACAACTCTCAAATGCATCATTCCAGACCAAACTCTAGGGTTCAGTGCCTTCCCGACCTCTATCACAAGGGGGCGACACACAACTCGGAACTCCATTATTCTAGTTTAAAGCTAAGGGTCCTGTGCCTTCTGGGCCTCTACCACAAGGGGGCGACACACCTCCCAAATGCATCATTCCAGACCAAATCCTAGGGTCCAGTGCCTTCCCGGCCTCTACCACAAGAGGGCCCCAAACAACTCCCAAATTGATTATTCCAGTCCAAACCCTAGGGTTCAGTTTTTTCCCGACCTCTACCACAAGGGTGCAACCACACAACTCCCAAAGGCATCATTCCAGTCCAGACACTAGAGTCCAATGCTGTCCCGGTCTTACCACCAGGGGGTGCCACACATCTCCCAAATGCATCATTCCAGGCCAAATC